>JBAMAX010000299.1:0-64481 GCA_037043745.1 Chymomyza amoena
AAAATAAATTAAATTACTGAAGAGCTTTAATAAAATTTTATTTTAAAAAATTTGAAAATTCTAAATTTATTTATTTTCAATGCCTCTCGAACTGATTAAACTAATACGAACAATAAAAAAGACAAAACTCTCAAGTCATAAAAGATTTCTGATTTGTAAAAGAATTACCCATAAGTGGTTGGCATGCTTGTGTGTGTGTGTGTGTGTGTATATGGATTAGTGAAGCACACTCTTAATGCAAAAGTGTTTAGCTGGAGGTAAGGACTCGTTGTATGGTCACCATTGGCCAACATAAAAGCCGCTGCTCCTTTTATAAATAAAAAATGTAAACTAAAACACAAGGGCCACCACAGGCAACACATTTGCAAGAAATAAAAATAAATATATACATATACATGCATGCATTTATGCATATATAGTATATGTATATATTTATGCAGCTTGTGTGTGTGTTGGAGCAACGAAATCAAAGGGCACACATTATGAATATTGGATGCTTTGTGCTACGCTTCCAAAGAGCACTAAATATGCAACGGTGGCAACCCACAAATCGCCAAGACTGTTGCAGCTTGTTGGACCCCAAGGGTTAGTTGGTCCAAATATTACCATGTAATATTTGTATTACTTTGTGGAGGTGTGCGTATAGCTAATTTAGTACAAGTGTATAAATTAGTAATCGACAACGCAGGGCGTTCGTTTTCAATTCACTAAAGTTCCTGCTGCTACCTTCAAGTGAAATTAACTAAACGATTTGCAGCTTAGAGAGAGAGTTTTAATAAGTATTAAAGGGTCGATGAGTTTTATGCATATACTCGAGAAAGGATCTGATTATAGTATCAATCTCTTATAAAAATTTATGACTCATGAGTTTTTTTTAAATATTATTTTATACTTTTATACTTTTTACTTCCTCGGCCTTTCAGGGTATTGGGAGTACAAATAGAAAACCGCCGTTTTTTGTCATGATTTGAGGCTTTATTGTAAAAAATTCGTTACATTCTCATTCATCAAAATAATTTCCGTTGTTAGCCACAACTTTTTCCCATCTTATTCGCAGCTTCTAAATTCCTCGTCGGGAAAATTGTTCTTCTTCTGACTCGATCCACGAATCGATCCAATTTTTAGCTTCTTCGAAAGAACGAAAGTGCTGTTCGGCCAGGGGTCAGGGACGATCCTTGTCTTGCACGTCATATTCGCAATTTTTAAACTTTTGAAACCATTCCCGACACGTTCTTTCACTATGGGAAAACGGCGGTTTACTATTTGTACACCCAATAAAAAATTCTTCGGAAACCTGTAAAACTGTCGGCACAAAAAAGTGAAGCGGGTCAATCTGTTTGATTTTTATTGCAAAATTACGATTATTTATTGAGTTATCGATAATTTAATATTAGATTTTTCATTTTTGAACTTCTTTTTGAGAAGTCGTATATTGTAGATATTGCCAGATCGCCCCATCCAGCAATTTGTTTTGAATATTCATATACATTTGCTCCAATCTTTCATAGCCTTTCCCTTTTGATGTGGAAATATTCAACAAGGATGCAAAATTACTTCCAGCACCTGCTGCGTCCAATCTCATATGCTCCAATTAGCATGCTTAGCTGAGAGAACTCCGACTCCGACTCTTAAATAGCATACATGTATAAATTTATTAGCTCATTTTTGGCAATGAGATACATTTTGTAATTATATTAAAAGCGCGCCGCGACAGTGTTAAACAGCGCAAAATTTCGACGAACGTGGACGCCAAGTGGGTTGGACGTACTGCTGCGGGCAATGTTGATGAAGTACGACGCACTTATACATTTGATTTACTTTTCATTTCCGGCTGCCAAGTGCCGCGCCAGCTACCTGCCATGTTGCACAACTGCACTCAGTCCATACTTCACTAACACACTCACATACATGACATACACAGATACATGTGTATATGTATATGAGACAACACATGTGTCGCTTACTTGCGCATTTTGATGTCGCTTATGTTGTTGTTGGAGTCCTTATCCTTGTCGTCATCCTCGTCGTCATCCTCGTCGTCATCCTCGTCGTCATCCTCGTCGTCATCCTCGTCGTCATCCTAGTCGTCTACGTTGAACGTTATGCAATTATAACTTTTGTCATTAGCAACTTAAAATGCAAATTGCTGCAATGAAGCGACGTCGTTTTTCGGCACTCACTTGTACTCACTTCTATTCTCACTATGTACTCACTATGTACTCACTTAGATACTGCGGGGTTGGTGGGGCATGTCGTGTCTTAGTCGTTATTTAAAGTGTTATGACTTAAGTTGCTGGCGCTGGCTTTTAAGCGTTATCTAAGTAGCTGATATGGTAAAAGTCAAAGCTTGACCTGGCCATATGTTTGACACATGCCAAATACTCTAACCAAATACTGTGTAATAAGACGCAGTGACGTAGATAGTACTTTGCTCTGAGTGGAGGGGGCCAACATATTTAAGTTTTTGTTTTAAAAATATTTTTACGGTAACTGCATGATTTTAAGAGAGAAAAATAGATAGACATAGATAAAATTATATCTAAAAAACAGACTTTTGACCTTAAATATCTGAAGACGGGGTCATGATACTCATTGCTACTTCTAAATTTGACCTTATAATGCCGACAACATTATTCATACCATATTATCTTTCAATTCCTAAGAGTTATGCCTATTTGTAATTTTTCGAGGTACTGTTTACTACGGCGAACATATGAGATACCATCATAAAAATAAGTATAACTTCTACAATTCTAAAAGTTACACACTTTTTAATTTTTTTATTTTTCTTTTCTCGCGTCAATATATTTATTCGTTTAGGAAATATGGCTTGCCAAATAAAATTATAAAAAAACCCTATTTAAATTGATCGATAACTCGAAAAATGCTCTGCTCGGATTTTTGCTATAAAATTTGACGGTGTTACTATTGGCTAGTAGGACCCACCAAATTTATTAAAAATAATCAAAATTGGAGAAGTTCGCCGATATACACTGACGGGCAAAAGATATTGGACACCTTATATTTACTCCCTAAAATTTAAAAGAATTTTTTCGGTCTTGGTTCGTGCGGCAGCATCCATTGAGATGGTTGTCCAACATCTCATTAGCATGCGATGCTGTTTTTGGTCGAAATTGAGCAATTTAGGTAGGAATTTCTTCACTTCATCAATTTTTTCGTCTGTTGTTGAAGGGCTCGGGCGTCCGGCATGCTCTTCGTCGTTCACATCTTCTCGGCCTTCTGAGTACATTTTGTACTACCGATAAACGTTGCTGCGGTCCAAGGTAGCTTTTCCGTATGCCACAGTCAACATTCGGAATGCATCCACGCACTTAATTTCGTTTTTCACACAAAATTTGATACAGGTTCTTTGATCCATTTTTTTTAATTAGGTAAAAATCGAGCCAAAACAAGTGCAAGCAAAGCAGCTGTCAACAATTAAGTGAACATTCAAAATGGCCGAGCTTGTCGGCATAAGTAAGAGACATGAGTAACAACATAACGCCAAAAAATTCATAATTTGAATATACGTAACCCTCGAAAATTAAAAATTCGCGATACTTTTTGAACACACTTCGTATATTACTTCAACTGTAACAGATAATACGTTTGTACGCATAGAACGATTTTACTTTTTCTCGTCAAAATATCCACCTTAGCTTTTAACAATTTTACGACGATTTGAGGCATTCTGTTGCCAAGTTTTTCAAGAACTCTTAGTTCCAGCTGCTCCCACGACTTCTTTAGTCCAATCCAGAGTGTTTCTTTCGAAGGCAGTCACTGTTATCTGACTTGATGATCAAGTTCATTTCAAAGGAGCTCAATTGGATTTAGATCAGGGGATTGGGCTGGCCGCTCCATGATTTTGAACGTTCTATCTTTTGGTTTATTTTGTGGATAGGATTTGCCGAGTTTAGATGAGTGTTTTGGATCATTGTCTTGCTGCATTACGAATCCTGGGTCAATAAGTTTTTTTTCTTGCATGAACAGCTTGGTGAATGAAAATTTGGTGATACCCTTTTGCGCCTAAAATCCCATTTATTCTGTGTAATCGAAAAAAAGTGTCCGAAAACTTTTTTCCGGCAGTGTATATATATTTTTTTCTTCTAAAATAGGGTCTTTTGGGCCTTAAAGTAGGATTTCTAATTCATTTTCAAACGATATCTTATTGTTCACCATCCGATAAGTTTGGTCAAAGATATAGCCAAAAATATTTGACGTATCTAAGGATTTGATGGTTGGGGTATGTTGCAAAAAAGGTTATCCAATGCGCCTAATTCCTTTACGGAAGAATTTTGTCATATTAAGTCCATATCGCTTCCCTTTTCAAGAACAGAAATTATTTGTTATCATCCATATTATGCTTTCCCGAATTGTACTGAGTTTATGGCGTAGTCTGGTGGAAAAATCTGCCTAAAAACTTCCCTAACTACGCCACTGACTAGCCACAATTAGCCAATGCTGCTGCTGCTGCCTCTTAAAAGAACTGCCCCCCTCTTTGCCGCGTGTCATAAAGCTGACATGCAACAGCTACATACAACAAAGTTGCACTTGCCAAGAGCTACAAAAAAGGCGCGTTCTTGTTCAAAAGTAGTAACCATAAAAGTAAATATAATCAGGACTCCACCGTGTGAGTGAAAGTTTAACAAAACTCTACGTGCCACAAACTCCCCACTCTTCCCACCGCCCTCCACACACACACTAGGTCTTTCATACTCGACCAAGTCACGTCAAAGAAATTAAATAGTAAAGCACTTTTTATGCAATTTCTAGGGATAAGCGAAAGTTTTTGCTCCAACTTGGGGGAACGCTAGTTAAATCATTAAGCAGAGCTCGGGAACATGTATGATGTATGTGGCCGCTGGCTTATAAATAATTTTTCGTGTTGGCCATATAGAACTGAGCTAAGAAAATGCTTTACGATCGTTTTAATGCCCCGAAATGAGTTGTGGCCCCTTAGACACATGTGTACTCACCTAAAAAGCGAATGTTCACAGTGGGACTCATATGATATTTACAAACGAAATTTTCTACTTAAGCCACATAAAGAGCTGCTGCATTATTCCATTTAATGATGCCCAATGCGATTTTCAACCATTGTATAAACTTAATTTTTACGCTCTTTAAAAGCAGGAAGAGCCAAAGCGCTAGGATAGAGCGGGACGTGTGACGTCATGGCGTTGATTGGCTGTGTTGATTAAATTGGTGTTAAAAAGTTCAAGTGGCTGTCAGTAGAGTGAACGACACTAAAATTTCATAGCCTACTTTTGTGCGCTCACGGTTCGCTTGCCTTTGTATGTTGGCCATAAAATCCTGGTAACAAGGCGGTAACGTGTGTAGTTGAAGTGCGCACTTTACCTACTTACAACTCACTTGTATGTAACACGCCCCCCACCACTACGCCCCTTTCCAGCAAAACACACGCTAAACACTAAGCCTGATGTTTAAGGGCGATCGGCTAACGCTTGTAAGCCGTCGGATATCCTCAATCGTCCTGCAGAGTCTAATAAATTATAGCTCTTTTGCGAATATATACGGATATACGGAAATACGCATACGGCACGTGTCTGTGCTGTCTAATTGCCAAAGCGAATCTCTTCTACTCGTTGCAATGGGTCACAACCACACAACTATGACTAGGGCTGGACATGGATGTGGACATGGACGTTGCAACTGGGCGACCCCTCAATAGTCTTTAAAGAAGAGTGAGAGCATTTTCAATTAGAAGCCGCGCAGTTTTCGATTTGCTTATTATTTATGGCGCCCGCAATCGTGCGCATTATTCATAAGCTGAAAGCAGCTTAATGTACTTAAGTGGGTTTGGGGGGAGGGTTGGTTGGTTCCCTGCCACAGGGGGTTGCAACTGCGCAAATAGTCACCCTCGCTTTGGGTGTTGATAGCTGCTAGATGTTGCCGCTGCTGCTGCTGCAACGCGCTGTTGAATGAAGTGCATAATAATCTTGAAGTGCACTGGTATGCGAAAAAAAAATATGCACTTTTTATACTCTATACGAAGGAAGCATTATAAGATTTTCAATGCTTAATTATTAAAAAGTAGTTAAAAGCATTAAAAGCGCAAATTTTCAAAAAAGTGACTGCAGATTTCGCAATATTTAGGATCTACACGAAAACATTTATTTGGTATTGAAAGGACTTTGAAATAGGAATCTGCGATATCACATAAGAAATCGAATAGAAGTATTGAATATTCCAAAAAAGTCGGTACGGATTCTATACGGTTTTCACTAAAAAATTTATATCGACGTAATTGATTTTTATTGTTAAGTTTTTTATTATAAAAAAAAGTAGGCGTGCGTTAAAAAACGAATCTAAAAGTAATATATCGACGATATCGAGTTTTTACAATTTACGGAAAAACATCTATTTGGTGTCAACCGACAACACGCAAATTCCACAACCTGATGAAGTAACTTATCTTGGCGTCCACCTCGATAGGCGACTCTTACTTGGCGAAAGCAATTTGAGGTCAAGAAAAAATATTTAAAACTAAAAGCTAGAAGTCTCCATTGGCTTTTATGTATTCGATCTCCCCTTTGCATGGACTATAAGGTCTTACTCTACAACTCAACTATAAAGCCAATCTGGAACTATTGCTCTCAGCTATGGGGGAACGCAAGCAGCAGCAACATAGATATCATACAGCGAGCTCAATTCAAGATCTTGAGAACTATCACTGGGGCACCATGGTATATTCGAAACGAACACATCCACAAAGATCTTAATATTCTATCCGTTAAAAATGAAATAGCGCAGCAGAAAGCGAACTACAACATTAAACTCACGAAGCACCCAAACAATCTGTCAAGAAGCTTAAACAGAGTTAATAGCCGAGCCCAACTCAGGCGAAATGATCTTCCAGCACAGCAATAAATCCTCAGGGCCCTGCAAACCAAATACAGTCACGCCAGACTGTTAGTTAAGTTATTATAATAAGATTTAATCACTTATTGTTAGTCTATTGAATAAAGTACATATGTAAAAAAAAAAAAACAAAAAAAAAATACCCGACTTTGTGATAGGGATGTGCGATATCGAATAAAAAAATCATATCGAGGTATTGAATATTCCAATAAAACGAGATATTGAATATTCCAATAAACTGTATGCCGAGTTCTTAAAAAAAAATTTATATCGACGACATCGAGTTTTTATTGTTTACTTTCGTTAAGTTCTTTGTTTAAAACAAAAAAGGTTAAAGTCAGGCGCGGGTGCCTTTGGGATATTTATTTGACAAATTAAGTTACGATACTTTCATAAACAAACCAAAAACACTCGAATTTTGACCAAAACACGTTTTTTTTTGATTAATCAGTCTTACGGGGGCTATATGATATTGTCAACCGATTTTGATAAATTTTTGCACAGTAATTGGAAACTCTACAAAGCTTTGGGATGCCAAATGGGTATATCGACCTGTATAGTCCCCTAATCTTACTTGAGGTAATTTCTGGTATTTAGATACATATAATCCCATAGGTTTTTACTATACTCACCTGACATTTTGAGCAATGATTGGAATCATACAGCTTGCTAATTGCTTATATTGTTCTTAATAAATTATCACATATGGTACTATGTTTTATTTGTAGTATCATCTGATATTTTAACCAATAATTACTTTAAGTTAGTTTATTATAGTAAAGCTACTATCAGCTAATCAAATTTTCACCTGCTTGAGGTAAAACATAAATTAGCATGATACCGATAGTAGACTAATTAGTATTGAAGCGTCAAATAATCGAGCATTTAAATATCGATATTTCAAATCGCACATCTCGAGATCTATATTGGCTGCAAATCAGAAAAATTGTATTTTCTTAACATTTTGGCCATAACTTCTAAATGAGACCAGTTACAGCGAAAATAAACATGATTCGTGATCGTGATTTTTATACCCTGTACCGTATGGTACCAAGGGTATATTAAGTTTGTGCAAGCCGAAAATGTATGTAACATATAGAAGGAGACGTCGGAGACACCCCAAAGTTACCTAAAATATGATCAGGGTGAATAGAGAAGTCGATATACCCATGTCCGTCTATCCGTCCGTGTGAACGCCTAGATCTCAGAGATGGTAAGAGCTAGAGTTACCAAACTTTCACATTAGATCCCATATTATTCCATAGGAGGCAAGTTTATTTTATTTTTTTGATATCGGGGTTAAATTATATAGCTCCCATAGGGGTGTTTGAGACGACCTCGACAAGAAAAAAAGTTTTAGTTGAATAATTTGTTTATGAAGATATCGTAACCAAATTTGGTATTCGAAAGTTTTTTATAGTTACCAATCACTGTACCAAATTTGATCAAAATCGGTTGACTATATCATATAGGCTCCCATAGGTCCGATCTTCCAAAAAATCGATTTCTTAACAAAATTTGTTGTGTTTCGTTTGTTTGTTAAGATATTGGGACCAAATTTGACATTCGTTAGTATTTTATAGTTCCTAAGCACTGTACTAAATTTAATCCAAATCGTTTGACTAGATCATATAGCTCCCATAGGACCAATCGGTCCAAAAACACGTTTATTATACAAAATTCGATGTGTTTTGTTTGTTTGTAAAGATATTTGAAATAAATTTGGCATTCATATCTCTTTTAAGGTATTTAAGCACTGTCAAATTTTATTGAAATCGGTTGACTATATCATATAGCTCCCATAGGAACGATCGGTCAAAAAAAAATTTTTGCTTAAAAATTCTTCTGTTTTTGGTTTTTTGTGAAGAAATCGGACTTTATTACAAGCTAGTGGTACAGGGTATCCTAAAGTCGTCCGCGCCCGACTTTACGTCCGCCATTTTTTCTTAGAAACCTGACGATGTTTAAAAATGTCGGCAAACAAACCTTCCTGAATAAATATTTTAGATATTTTTTGGCGTTGTGCAAAATTGAGACTTGTTTTTGAAGCTCGGATTCAACGATTACTGTACTTTTGCATCAGAAATTCGACCTTTTTCAAAACTAAGACACTCGGAGCTTTTTTGGATCTCTGGTTTAACTATTCCAGGACCTATGGATCAGAAATTCGACTTTTTTTAATACTGAGACATTCTGGGGTTTTTGGACCTTTGGATCAGAAAATCGTCTTTTTTATACCCTGTACTTAAAAGTACAAAGGGTATACTAGATTTGTGCAATGTATGTAACGGACAGAAGAAGGCGCGGGTTATGCTTATCATAGCCTCGGGTAGCGATTGAGCCATGTCCGTCCGTCTGAATGAACGCCTAGATCTCGGAGACTAGAAGAGCTAGAGACACCAAACTTTACCAGTTGGTGCGCATATTTCCTCAGAAGATAAAGTTTGTTTAATCAAGTTAATATGTTTTCCCTATCCCTCGAAGTAGATTTTCGCGACTTAATATTTTCATCTGATATTTAACAGAGTGTGTGTCAAAAGTGAAAAAAAATAGAACAAATACAGCAAAAGCTATCATTGTATTACAGGTTTTGAGAAAGTTTTCTAAATGCAAAAGGTACTGCTTGGAACCAGATGTTGGAAACATATCAATATCCATACAAGTATGACTAAGACATGTTTGACATTTTCCTCTTATTAAATCGGAAATTTTTTCTACTTTTCTTTAAAATTGCAATCAAATATTTTAATAGTTAAAAAGCTTCTACAAATAATAATAAAATAATAACAAATTAAACTTCTTCATCAAATAATCACAAATACATAACAAAACAGCTTGAACTAGTTGTGAATTATAAGCTGCACTAGTTTTCTTTTTTAGTTTATTTCAGAAACCTGAGCATGTTTATAAAACGTTGGCAAACTAAAGTTTATGAAGAACACCTTTTTGATATTGTTGTGGGTTATGTCAAAACTGAGATATGCTGAGCTTTTTTGCACCTCGGATTTATAGATTATCGAGGACCTTTTGAAACAGAAATTCCGCCTTTTTTAAAACTTAGACTTATAAAAGTATGATTTCTATTCCAAGATAGAAAATGAGCTAGCAGATAAGCATGCAAGCACCGGTGAAGCATCACCGCTAATCGGTCCTGGACCACACTGTGGGATTGGTAACCACGTGGTACGGGACCTACTGAGAATAGAGGAGAATAAAAAACGGCTGCTTCACTGGGCGCAGATACCAGGGCTTAAACAGTCAAAAACTCTCCTCTCCAAATACAACTATAAGAAGTTCAAAGTCATGATAACGCACGGGAAGAACATCGTGAGACGGGTCATTGTAGGCTCCGCAGCCACTTAAACAAAATTGCCATTGTTGATAGTGGACTATGCCGCTTCTGTAGCATAGAGAAAGAAACTTCTTCGCATATATTATGGCACTCGCCGGTAAAAGAGACAAGCTCCTGGGCATGTACGTTCTCCCACCGGAGACCGTTGTTGCTATAAGTCCAAACAAAAAACTGCAATACATGCAGGCCATAGAACTGAGCTCTAAGCCATGAAGGGGTACAATAGATCCACCTGGGTCCAAGATAGAGAGAACTTGCAGAATCCAAATCCAATGTCTAAAAAACCTAACACCCGAGTGTATCGACAAAATCTCAAAATAACCATAAAATGAGTTATTGCGGAGATTATCGTAGAAACCTGATGCGAAGTCGGATTTAGCTAGGGTTACCATATGTGCGCTTTTAAGCGAACATGGTTGCTTTTTCTGTCACGTGTTCGCTTTTTTGCAGGAATGTTCGCTTTTTCGCTTGATTAGAACGATCAATGTTTGTCATAAATATTTTCATATCTTTTACCAAGTATTTAAGTAACATTTTATTCGGACCCATCTAGTAACCCATGATTCAGCGCTTCCAAACCCTTACAAAAAACCATAATTTAATTAGTTTTTGCAGGTAATCTTAGAGTCCTGGCGTACTGAGGATTTTTGTACCTATGTTAGGATTGCGGTACTAAGTCCCTAAGTAGTTCTAAGTAGCCCTATCACTTGTAGATTTTTAGTTATAGACAAAGATTACAAAATTTTCCGATATACCACTATGTTTTCCAAATCAATAAAACTATCGGGTATAATAGTCAGAATTTTACATGGCTTACTTGCTTCCCAAAAAAACCCGATGTATCCAATGCTAGTAGTTTTTCAAACTTAAAAAACTCTTTTCACTTCAATCCCTACAAACTTTTTAGAGCGTTTACTTGTAGGGTATTTAATGTTCATTGTTCCTTGGCAAACTTTGTTCTCCTTGTTTTTATAACATATATCTATGTATTTATACTTCTAAAGCTTATGTGTCCCCGTTGCATGCAAACCAGCAAGCAAAAGCTTCAGAGAGTGAGTGAAGCGGCTGCACCCGCACCCAGCTTCCTTTCAAATTAAGTGACGTAAATGTGACGCGTGCATCTTGCGGTTGAATGCAACTTGTTGTAGGTCTGTTTGTGTTGTTGTTGTTGCTGCTTATGTTGGTCTGCTAAACGTTTGTCTTTGCCACTGGCACACACCAAACACATAAACATACACGCTGACACACTGAGTCGCTGGAGTTGAAATTGCAAACGGCTGCTGCACCACAACCCAACATTCACACAGATACTAATCCACACAGAGGAGGAAGGATGAGGCTCAGTCGGGAGGCTTCCAACCTTCCAACATCACCCACTTATTTTGGCTACAGTTACAATGTTGCAAACAATGAAGTGCAAACGTCGTAACCGTAACCCTTCATACACTTAAGGCGACCGCACGACCGACCGCCTTTGCTCTGCATCATCCGCTGGCGTCTCATAAACTCTGCTGGGATGGGAAGCCTGTCGGAGTAGCAGTCAGACTAATAGACCCAAATACTGACAAAGCGTAGAGAGAGTGCAGCTGAAGGTTTACTTGGTTTCTAAGCTGATCGTCATGGCAGTTACCGTAACTTGGCTTTTACCAAAGAGTTGAGTTTTGGGTAGGACCTGTTGTTGAATGCTGGGCGGTCTCCTTACCGCAGCTCTGAGCCCTGTTGGACAGGAGGAACGTTGAAGACAGCTCTTACATTTGGTATGAGGCATCTCCCATAGAAATATAAAGGTGTTCAAGATGTTGAATAATTATAAATTCTTCATGGAGCAATATTATAGATGTTTAAAGCTCTAATCAAAAGGTTAAAGTTTATTTATTAGAAAAACCGACAAAAATAATTTAAGTAATAATAACACAGGTCAACAAGAAACTATTTACTTCGGAAATGACTTTAAGCTTTCCAATAACTGACTTGACCCCAGTGCTTCTAGATCTGTGTAGTTTATCGTTAGGATCTACCTTAACACGGAATCGTCTGCGGCAATTTAAGAAAGGATTTCGAAGAAATATAAAGCTTTTTGGCAGAGTATGCTAGTGAGTGGGAGTCAGAGTGTCTTGCTGTCCCCAACGTTTTAAAAAAAAGTAATTTCCCTAAAAATATCAGTTTTCGGATCCCGAATTTTATATATTTAAGGCATATGACAATGTAAATATTGTAGTACACTTTCTGCAAATGATCTGCTATATATTAAAAAATAACACAAAAACATTTAAGGCACCAGAACTATATGAAGTGAGGCGAATAATCTGGGATTAGGAAAATCGGTTTTATTAACAAAACTGTTTCAAAAAGCATGGGATGAAAATAGGATACCAACAGACTGGAAAGAAAATCTGATAATACCAATTCACAAGAAGGGTAGTAGCTACGACTGTAACGACTATAGGCCAATAACATTACCACCTATACCAAGGTACTGGAAAAGCGACTTAGGCGAGTAGTAGAAGAAGACCTAGAAGAGGAGCAGGCAGCTTTCCGACCGGGTAGACAAACACAAGACCACATCTTCACTTTAAGAGCCATCATGGAAAAATGGATGGCTAAGGGGAAGACTTAAAAGCGGCGTTTGATAGTGTGCCAAGACAACTTGTATAGCAGGCACTAAAGACTAAAAATGTTCCAGAGAGACGCTATTAAAAGTGTCTATGACAAGCCACGGGTAGAAGTAAGACAGGAGGGAGAGAAGTCAGAAGCATTTGAAATATGCAAAGGATTAAAGCAAGGAGACAGTCTTAGAGGCAAACAAAAAAAACAAAGATTGGGAACTGAAGACTTCATCCCATCTATCTGCAATTCCTATTATATTCGAAGGATATTGTTATCATATCAAACAATCCGGAAAGGCTACGAAATACATTAGAGAAGTGGTCCAACAATCTAAAAAGAAAGGGAATGGATGGTCAATATAACCAAGAGCAAAGTAATGTGGGTGTCTAAAGAGGATAGGTCGACAGAGAATCTGCATATAACTTGTAACGGCAGAGAATTAGAGAGACTGAATCCTATGAATACCTCGGGACCATTGTTAGCTGTAAGGGAAAAATAGACCAAGAAAGCGGTCTTAGCGTACTATCAAATAAGTAACACAATAGTGGGTAAACGAGAGATAAGCACTAAAACAAAACTCAAGTTTTACAACACGGTTATAGTATCAATAGCACTGTATGGTACCGAGTGTATGTCGCTATTAGAAAAACGATCTGAGTATATTTCAGGCAACAGGAATGAAGTGCGTACGAAGGGTCGCAGGAAAAACCAGGAGAGATACGGTCAGAAATGAAAGAATACGTTCAGAAGTAGGGCAGAAGAAGTCGATTATACAATAAATCGAGGAGAGACAGCTAAAATGGTTCTGGACATCTACATCGGATGGACGAGTCAAAAAAAGCCAAAACAGGTACTGGAAATGAGAACGGAAGGCAATGGACCGTGAGGAAGACCCCGAAAAACTTGGGAAAATCGCATCCAGGAGGTGGGAAGGATGAGGGGCAAAGACCCTGGACTGATCCAATTGGAGAAGATGGATATCCCGATTCTACACCGACTCCTAACAGCAAATGGGGAGTGAAGAAGAAGGTTTTATTAACAAAACATGAAGACTTGGTGCTTTACTGACTATTTCATTAACTAAACGTCAGTGAACCGAAGTTCACTTAGACCATGCTACAGGCTATACAAAATATGCGAAAACTTAATATTTTCGATTTGAAATTTGTTTTTCAAAAAATAAAGAAATAAACAAACTGATTGCGACCACTGTGCATTAAGTAACCATTTTGTATTTTTCATATCGCTCCTTTAGGAGAAGAGTGTCATAAATCAAAAAATTCGTTTCTTGAGTCAATGTTATTATTGGGTGTATAAATGTACTGCGACCCAGGTGGATCTATTGTACCCCCTTCATAGCTTAGAGCTCTTCCAAAAGTCCTAACGTCTGCATGTACTGCAATATTTTGTTTGGACTTACAGTAATCTTCGATGGAGAACGTACATGCCTAGTAGCTTGTTTCTTTTACCGGCGAGTGGCTGCGGAGCCTTTCGAAGCGAAAGCCGACGAAGGAAGATGGAGGGGACGACCACGACTCCGATGGAGAGATCAAGTGGATGAGAACCTATCCTCCTTGGTATTTCTAATTGGAGAAGGCGCGCAAAGCAGAGGCGCCTGGCGAGAGCTGCTGAGATCGGCCGTAACCCGAGAGGGTTGTAGGGCCCTACGATGACGATGATGGCTGCAGAGCCTACAACGTCCCATCAGAGGACCCGTTAGGACTCTCACGGTGTTCTTTCCGTGCGTTGCCATGACTTTGAACCTTTTACGGTTGTAGTTGGAGAGGGGGGTTTTTGTCTGTTTAAGCCCTGGTATCTGCACCCAGTTAAGCAGTCGTTTTTTATTCTCCTCTATTCACAGTAGATCCCGTACTACGTGGTTAACCATTCCACAGGATTGTGGTTCAGGACTGATTAGCGGTGTTGCTGCACCGGTTTTTGCAAGTTTATCTGCACAGCTCATTTTCCAGGAATATTGTTATGTCCTGAAACCCATCTAATCGTGAGCTTATTCCTGGATCCAAAGTTATCCAGTGACGTTCTCATTTCTTTAAACAGCCTTGATGTGATCTTGGCTTTGCTTAATGTCTTTATTGCTACTTGACTATCAGATAGGATGGATATGGTAGTTCTTTTGCAGACTGAATTCTTTACATCTTTCAATAGCTCAGATTTCAGATTGGAAAATGATGGTGTGTCTGCCTAGAGGTTTTTTGAGTTAATAATGCAGATTAATTCGTTATGAAAAACTGAGCATTATGTAAAAACTTCATATCGATATCAAAAATACTTTCCATGTGAGATGAGAATCATGAATGTATTTTAACGATATTATGTATGAAATTGGGGGGTCGATGAAAACTTTAAATGCGTTTTCTGCAAAATTGATTTTTTTTGAGTTATGACGTTGTACTTGTAAGTCAGCGATATGACTTTGTCCAACCAACTTTTAATTATTTCTACTTTAACAAACGTTTATTTTAGGAATTTAGTTTCAAATTTTGAAGTTGGTATATCTCCTAAATCGTGACCAAAGCGTCAACCCTATTAAGCTGCCAATGAAAATGCCACAAAGCTTCTGATTTGGGCAAAAACGTAATTTCCTCAGACTCAATTCCCCATTTGTTGAACTGAATTAAGTTTTAGGATATAGCCAGAATCAATTTGAAATATGTTTTCGAAAGTTCTGCACTGGCCCTCTTTCATAAAATAGAAAGGCTAAAAACCATAACATTGTCCAACAAAAACCATTAAAATCGTTTCATTCCACTTTGTTTCGTTGTAGCAACTGTACTGTTAATGCGCTGCAGCTGAAAATTTAACAGCGATATGCTCTTAAATGTTAATGCAGCGCTGTTAAAACCAATTCCAAACGTTCCAAAGGCAAAACATTTAGTGCACTAGGTTATGGTTCACGCTTTACAGAGCAGAGTCTGCATACAAAATTTGGTTTATGATGATTTTTTGGAACCAGCCCGAATTTTGCATGCTCCAGATGTAGGCAGCCATTTGGTCTAGCTTAATTTTATATAGGTACATTGGTCGGAACTTGGCCAAAACCTGTTGAAATTTTGCAGATTGCAATTGGAGCAGCGGCTCCCAGCTGCGTTGATTTATTTCTGTACTGTGCAGACGACATTATTTTAATTAAAATTTCATCTTTCGATTGGACAGCCGCAAGTTTTCTTATTCGTTTTTTTTTTTTTGGTACACTGCGAGACTCCCCGAAGTAATCTTGCAGAAGCAGACACATATTGGCACAAATGCAGACACCTAATAAAACTTTTTCGACGACAACAAAGTCGAGTGTAACGAAAACAAAAACAATAATTTTTGAGTTTATTTGAAGCGCACAAGGTCCATAGCAGAGTAGCAGGACCAAAGCAAGCCCAGAGCCTCTTAAGGACCTCCACCCACCCACGCAGAGTCAGTCAGTGGGACAGAAACATTTGCAGTTTTGTGTTTTTGTTGTTGTTGAAAAACTATTTGCCATCTCGACAATTTTGTGCACGTGCAAGGCATCTCAAATGGAAGTTCTTCTTCCTTCTTTTTTTTTGACAGTATAGGGAGAAAGGGGGGGCGTAAAATGAAAGACTTATAGGACTGCCAAGGGGATACAGATACTAGAGAGCAGGTATTTCAATAACCATTGGGTAAGAAATAAAATAAATTTACGCAAAGTCAGAACAAAACTTTCAATGATTTCATATTTGTATATATAAGTGTGCACTTATATTTCAAAACCATTCAAAACAAATTGATGTGCTACTTCTCTTGATGCTGTTGTTGTTGTTGTTGTAGTTGTTGCCAATAGATGGCAACACTTGGCCAACTTAACATTGATAAGCTGGCTTTAATGGCTTTTTGCCCAACTATATCTTTATGCTCAATTGCCTGTAAACTTTTTGGGCTAACGATTTTCCATTTTCGTTTCATTTTCATTTCCAAGTCTGTTTAATAGACAACATTTTTGGCCGCAATTAATAACAATTAGGCCCGGCGCCTTCATATTCGCTTAATTGTGGTTATGTGTGCATACATATATATTTAGTAAATATATATTTATTATACATATGTATTTCTATAACTCAAGGTTTTCCAAACTATGTACTATATACTCTTGTGCAATAATTTATGCTAGAAACGTAATTAAATTAATTAGGATTAACTTTGGTTGTGCACGCATTAAACTAGCTTTGATTAGCTTTATGTTTATATGTCAAGTTACATGGCTTCGCTTAAACGAGGGTAGGTTGGAAAGTAATTGGATTAGCTAAGCAGGCAACAAATTTAATTATTATTTTGTTACATTTAAAGAAATATATTTATTTTAGCGCACAGTCGAACCGTAATCAAGTACTGAAAATATGTTTACGGATGACCGATTTGTAGCGTATTTTAACGGGGTTCGTCATCTAGAGAAAAGTCAGGCTTGGTAATATTTATCGAGGGATCATAAGAACATGAATAAAATTAGCTATTTTAAGATGAAAAGTGAGATGCTTGAAGAAAAATATGTAAATACAATTTTGTGAGAATATCTTATATATAAAATTCTCGTGTCACAATGTTATGTTCCTTCTAAGCTTACTTACTCACGAACGGCTGAACCGATTTGGCTTATTTTGGTCTTGAAATGTTCGTGGAAGCCCAAGGATTGTTTAAGGTTGAGAAAATATAACAAAATTGCGACGCAAATACTAAAAAGGACAATTTGATTTTCCAATACAATTTTTTTTTTTAATTTACTAATAATATTTTTTAGTTAATTGTTTTTGTC
This sequence comes from Chymomyza amoena, assembly GCA_037043745.1. Lineage (NCBI taxonomy): Eukaryota > Metazoa > Arthropoda > Insecta > Diptera > Drosophilidae > Chymomyza > Chymomyza amoena. Next base: position 17,622 of record JBAMAX010000299.1, read on the forward strand.
GAAAGGAATCACAAAAATTATAAACGTTATAAATTTTATTTTATTGAAGCACACAAAATTTCATGAAAATCAGTCCAGCCGTTTCGGAGGAGTATGGTAACTAACATTGTGAAACTAGAATTTTATATATAAGAAGAAACTTATGTTTTACGTGCTATCGGTGTTCTCATGAACGAGGCGATGAATTTCAAATCTGATTTTTGCGTGTGTTAGAGGTCAATGCGGAGGTTTTAAGCCTATTGGGATGTGTTTGTGTGAATTGGTTCGTGAGATATACGCATTTTTGTGAATATTGGTTTTTGTGTGAACATACTCTTCCGAAGCGGCTAGACCGATCTTCATGAAATTTTATGTGTTTATTGGGCAGGTCTGAGAATCGGCCAACATCTATTTTTCATAGGAGATAAGGGTTGCCACTCCTAACATTCCTGGCAAATCAAGTGAATTTAAAAACTCGGTAGGATAATTTAAAATTTTAGAAATTAATATTGATTTAGTTATTCCTTTCCAAGAAAGTTTTCTTAAGTAGAAAGGAATTCTGCGATTTTTGCTTACAATTCATGTTTTGATTTCTGTATAAAATACATATGATCAGATCAATATTTGCACATTATGCAATTTCGGGAATTCGCCACAAAAATAAATCATTGGAAGAAAATAAAGATCTAGACGAGCGAGCGAAGCGAGCGTGCGAAGGCCGGCTAGTATCTGTATATATTTCAGAGCAAACTTTACGAAAAATAATGATTTTCCCAAATCTTCGTGTTCCTTAAAAAACTTAACGCCTGGGCTTATTCCAACGAACCCTTCATAACACAGTCGGTAATCAATAAGATTTATGACGAAGGCATCCAAAAAATCAGATATCATTTCTGGTCTTAAGTTCAATATTATGTTATTAAAAACAAAATATATTTCGATAGCATCAAAGTTTCATGTTTAAAGAGTTTCTTGAATATAAAATACATTCGTGGCGCAATTGACACTTCTGAAAAAATATGAAATACTACTAATACTAAAATACTTAGCGGTGCAAAAGAACGAAATTTTATTATGGGGGAATGGGATAAGATATTGATATGATTCAACAAACTTTATTTGCTCAGGAGATAGATCTTTAAATCTTATGGCCTGCGGAATCTAGGTATTCAAAAAGACGTACAGACAGACCGACAAATTTTGCTCAATCATTATCCGAGGTTATGATAATCACGATGGTACAATGGACCACACCTATTTCTGTCCGTTACATAGGTACAGTGTATACCTAATAAGGGCAAACTATTATTTTCAATAAAGAATGTTTTGTTTTCCCTCTTTTTTAATGAATAAATTATTTTTTAAAAAACGTAATATTACAGCCCGTATTTTATATCCATCTATCAAAAGAAACTTCCGTTTGAAAATAAATTATATCTGTTCAGATCGATTTTCCAAGCCATTACTTTTTTGTAGGCTGATGTCGTAAACTGTCATTTGAAGAAACTCCAGGTAATACAAATCAAAATTTTGAATATTATTTTCAAACTTTCGATCGTGTATTAATAAAAATTTAACTCGTGGAAGACAGACTAAACCGCCTTTCACAAACTTCTCCCTTAGATGTTGCAGCTAAATATATCCTCATTTCAATTATCTGGCCTTGCCCATGTAGTTCTTCAAAAGATTTTAAGTAGTTAACGTCCTTCAATTAGAACAGTACAAATAGGTTTTGACCTGGAAAAAATTGCATGCTGGAATTTCTCATTGTATTAAGGACGATCCAAAAAGTCTAAACAGAAATGGTGACCTCCTCTTAGCGTAGGGTTTTCCGGTATTTTGACATATGTTTGAGCCCATTTGTCTCGAATTATATAAGTCGTACACAAAAATTTTCAAAGCAGAAAAGGTTCAAAATTAATTAAACATTTTGTTTTTGTAATGGAAGCTATACAAATTTTGGCGAGAACTACTAAAACGCAGTTTTTTCTATTTTAAACCCTCTTGCCCTTTTTTGTTTTTGGTGTGCATCAAAAACTTCTAGATCTCAAAAAAAATGCTTAATACTGTATTTTAAAACATGTAAGTATCTCTAGTAGTTCCCAAGTTAGAACGCTTTAATGATTTCCCGCGCCTTAAACAAAAAAATTCTTTTCGGAATTCAAAATATTATAACTAAATAGAGGAACTTATTAGAACATGAACTCTTAAACTTCTATATTAGAGTTCACGTAACCTGTCAATAGGTATTATATAATTTTTTTCGCAAGCTTTATCATCGTTTAATCATTCTATGTAGTGGGTATAGGTTATTTTTTTTCTATATATAATTCACGCCTGGCTTACGTACCAACACAAAGCTTTCTTCACCTATGAAAATTTAAGTTTTAAGAAAATTTTTGGGTAAACCAACCGACAAGATTTAAAATTTTTCATTGTCTGGCAAACGGATCTTGATAATAAAGCATACCCAATTTAGCTACCAATTGTCCTGGAGATAAGAATGATAAGCCGTTGTCTAATTTCGGGTTATGATTGACGACCACTGATGAGCTTTATCTAAGAGCTCCTAAAATTTAAATGGATTTTCCAGTTCGAGAGCATTAATTTTTTTACTTATTTCGAAATTTTGTTTTAAGCAAGTATATATAAATCACTCTTTTTAGAACTATATATAATTAGGTTGTTATGATTGAACTGCTTTCTATCAGTGTTGTACGATAACTAGCAAAAAGTATTATTTCGGGCTATTACACATCTTTGATTCTGACTTTAAATGCACTGGCAGACAACAGTTCATTTACAATGACCAATTTGTATATACTTCTTGAGATAATTCGTTGTCATCACTTTTTGGGCAGTCTGCTTATTTTTCGATTCCTCAGAAGTAAACCAAATCTCTATCCTTATTGTCGAAATTTTATTTGCTTCAAAATTAGTTTCGTGAACTTTTATATTGTAATGGAATCAAGTTCCCAAAATCATTCCTAATTCCGTAAAACTTCAATTTTTTTTCCATTAAATTTACCCAACACTACATAGGCAGACTAAGACTTTGAGCTACAATAATAAATTACTCCAAAATAAAAAAAAAATTTACTCAAGTTGTGCCTTGGCCTAGCTACTTACTTTTAGGCCTGCCCTCGTTTTGTATAATGCGTGAGTGAGTGCACATGTAGCATGCTGTTTAATCTAAATGTTGGCTTTGGGCCGCTTCAGTAATCATAAAGATGGCCGAAGCAATGAGTGGGTTGGGCAACTGCCATGAGTCCTTTGGCTACAAGGCATAACTTTAATGGTTTCTCTAGTTGAGTTTTGGACTAACTTAAATGTGGGCCAAATTGACAAGCTAATCGAAAGTAGTTTAAGGCTGTTTTTAAAAAGCAAGGCCATTGGCTAAATCGATTTGGATAGGCGTCAAAATTGTTTAGAAAATGTTGCCAAGGAACTCTAGATATAATAAGCTGAATAGATTGAAAAATAGATTGAAGTCTTAAAGAGACTAGACGCCATACAACGATTAGGCATAGAAAAAAATTCGTTTAGTTCAGTTATTATAAACAATATAAATATCGAAGACTATCACAATCTAGTATTATAAAGACCAGGGGTTTGAATAGCCTCTGTGACAAAAGATGAGTGGTAGAGTGCTGAACCCAAAGTTGTGATTCACAATCGAATAATTTTTTTTATTTTTTTATATTCTGATGTATGTTTGTTTTCTTGGTAATTCTATCTCATATATCTATGTCATATCATCATTTCATTGGAATTTCGATTGCTCCATGTTACCAATTTGGACAGCATTGCCACATTAAAAGTATAATTAGAGTTGTCTGCTGTCAAAGTTCGGGAAAGACCCTTTTCAATGTTCACAAAACATGGCTATTAAAAACTCTCTTAGTCCTTAAGCTTTAATGTTAACAAGTTTTTGTTTATTATTTACCAGAATGAGCCATAAAGATGCTAGTTAGATTTGGCAAGTAATTTGGTTAACTTTTTGGTTAGGTGAGTTCAACAAGCGAAGAGTCATCAGCTTAACAGTTAGAATTCATTTGAATTAACATAAATACAGACACAAATACACACACAAATACACACAGACAGACACATTAACATAGAAATGAACATATTAAATAATTTTTATGTGGTGTCAAGCACGACAAAAGTCAAAATGTCCTTGGAGGCCCTCAGGCAGGATGCCGTCAAGTGGCTTGGGCCAGTTGGTCACTTGGACACTCGGCTGTCTGTTGGCCTGCTCCACTGGCCGGCTGCTCCAGTAGCGGCCGACCGCCTGGTCCATCTAATTTATGTTGCAAATAAATGTGTCGCAAATCATTACGCGCGACATTTTTCTATTTTTTTCTGTTTGTTTGTGCTGCTCGTGTTTTTCGAGTGGCAGGCGCTTTATTTAATGGCTTGGAAATGGAAAAATAAACAAACAAACATGTAGTACATACATCGAGACAATGGCTGTGGCAACAACGTTCTTGGCTATGATGTGGCGCGTCAAGCGAATGGGCCACCTAAATATAGACACAAATCACAAAAACGCAAAAAGCAAAGCAACCGAAACAAAAAAAAGAAACGAGTAAAAGGAGCAAGGGCTACTGCGCATGTTCTTGTGATACACTCTAACCAAAAGGATCAAGGGTATTGTGGATTTGTGCAATGTATGTAACAGGCAAATGGAGGCCTGGAAGGCACAAAGTTATTTTTAACACTTGGAGGCCAATTGTGATTGGTACGTCAGATCCAAGGGCGCCCGCCGAATTTTTCGCCACTAGGGCGAAGTCAAGTATATTAAAATAAAAGTCTTTGCAAATATCAAAACTAACCAACTAACTACAAAATAGATTTCCGAGATTTTCCAATATAATTGTGGCTTATTCATAAATTTAAAAAAAAATATTGTACCGACTCTAAAAAACAAAATACGAAATATCAAAAGTTTGGTTATTTAAGAATTTTAGGTTCTTGACAAAAATTCCACTTGGGGCCAATGTCCCTACTGGCCCCTCCCTGCGGGCGCCAATGGTCAGATTGCATTATGAAAACTTAGATTCCAAAGTGCAAGGGTCACCAGTGGCGCAGAGTCCCTCCTCAAAAAATGTTTGTTAATTTCATGCCCATGAATCTGCTCATCTTTACCCTTAGTAGAAATTTACATTTTTACTACACACATCCATGCACCGAGGGTTTATGAAAGATCATATATGTAACACCATCGACTTCAGCCCCTTCACATTTAAACTACTAAAAAATGTAACAAAACCAGCTTTGTGATAGATGCCTTCTACACACCAAACTTGTATCAAAATGGAAAATGTTCTTGTTCCAAAAATCTCTTTTACAGGCTCTAACGGTTTTAGTAATTTTTGTCATTATGGATAAGTTTGCGTTCTGGCCAGGGCCGTAGAAAATATCCGGACCCCGGGGAAAATCTCGGATCCGGGCCCCTATCAATTTTTCTTAATTCATGAAAATACGTATAATTGTTGAAAAGTGTGAGATCAATATAAAAAAAGTAGACAAAGGATTTCTGAAAGAATTATAATTTGATAAAATCATAATAATGCATTTCATAAACCTCCAATGCAGATCTAAAAAAAATGGAACTCAAAGAAACGTGCATTTTTTACAAACTAGGTTAGCTTTACATATGTTTCACAATAACCGTCACGATGCTTAAAATTTCGCTTTTCGTGCGAAAGCTTTTACAATATCATAACACCCGAGTTTTCTTGATAACTCAGATTCAAGTCCGGGCCCCTCCGAGAGCTGCGTGGGCGGGGGAAAAGGCCTAGTACTGGCACTTACTTGTTACACAAGGTACATTTTTTTTATATCGGTAACAAAACATTTTTTTTTATTTGTTTATATAATCCTTAATAAGAAATAGAAATTAGGAGGCTTCGCTACTACTTCCTTCGCTTAGCAGGCATTAAAGACAAAAACTTTTTTTGCATTTTACATAGAAACTATTAAATAAAAATAATACATTCAAAATCGTAATGATCATGGAGATCGGCAGCAATCATACAAGATAAAAGTTGCAGAATTGAATTCGTAAAAAAATTGGTGTATGGTATCGTTAAACTTTTCCCCAGTTGATCAGAAAAGAAACTTAAACTTTTCGTTAATATGTTTCTGTTGATGGAGTTGTGATTTACATTTATTACTAATTTCCACCTTTAAAAAAAATCTCCTGTATATATATTCAATTCGCAGCTACCGGAAAAATCTTTATAGACTTCTGGCAAACCTCTGCAAATAAATTTTTTTGACATCTAATTCAGAACCATAAAATTGTAGCTTTTGGTAAGGTTTGAAAAAATCTATTAAGACTTTTCTCCATTCAAGACATTGACTAAACTTACAATAAATATTTTGTTTTTCTATTTAAAGGTCGGTACGCAGCATTCAAAATAGCTTCCAAACAAAAAATGAAACTTATTTGTACTGGGTACTGGAGCAAAAATTCCCTACTCAGTCTTGAGGAAAAGGTAAGACTCCTTAAATCGGTTCTAAAACATATTTGTGTTAATGGCAATCAATCGTTGGGAACAGCAAGCTTCTCAGATCTTTAAGTTATACAGTGTTACTAATCTAAAACTTTGAGAGACATAACACAGTTAACACTCGATAGTATGTGACTATCGCAAAGATTGCAACATTTTCCATGCAAAAGATAAAGTCAGTAATGATTAATACAGTAAACGAAGAGTATCACCTTGAAAAAAATATTTAATTGATGAAACTTTCAGAGAGCGAATGGGACCTTGTTCTCCTTTTCTAAAACCGAGTACGGATTTTGAATGATATATTTTTTTTCTATCCAACTGAGAGCCATGATTTAAATGTTGGTATTATTGTAAAAAAAATTAGAACGTATTAAGAAACTAGCCCTAAATTTAACAAATCATATTTTTACTTATAGAAGATTTAATGGATTTCATATCTATCGTAAAATGTTAAGGATTTGGTGGCCACGCACCATTTCTAATGCGGAATTACTGAAAGCCACAAATGAGCTTCCCATTGAACTAATAATCAAACGCCGCCGTTTCGGGTGGATTAGGCACACCCTTCGCAAAGACACCTGCGAAATCTGTAGAGCTGCGCTTTCATGGAACCCGCCAGGGGCAAGAAGCCGCGGAAGACCAACAACCTCTTGGCGTCGCATGGTGGATGCTGACCTTCGGGACTCCCATACTGGAATAGCCTCAAACAACGTGCAAAAAATCGGTCGGACTTCAATTCTTTTGCTTTGGCCCTACGCTCCACCCGGAGTTAGCGGAACTTATATATATATATCTTGAGCACAACCCATTACAACAAGCACTAGTTAGTATTAAGGAACTGGTTTCATACAAATTTGCCTTTAAAATAAAAAAGAGACAAAAAAAAATTATTTTTAAAGCTGGTACACAGCTTTCTGAAACGTTTTCCTGCTTTAACTGCAACAAAATTACTTATAAAATGTACTGTCTCTGCTTATTAAATGTTAAACTTTCATGAGTTTGGTTACAGATAAAATTTTTTAATATTTAATTTCTTCCTACTGAAGATGATGGGTATACCTTGCCCTTCTATCCCATCAGAAGGGCAAGGTATACCCATCATCTTCCCGTCGTGACCCGTCTAACACATCAGCTTCATTGGCCATATAAAAATAAGAAAACTTCATATCATATCATAACAATATGTGCAATTTTGAAAAATTCGTAAAATTTTATTTTTTTCTTTCTTTTCTGTTCGGAAGCGTTTTGAACTACTGTGTACTGATCTTAATTCCTAAATATACCATGAGAAACTAATATTAACGACAGTTCAACTAAAACTAGCTGGCAAGTGTTTTGACTTGCGATATTGAAAATTTACTTTTTACTATATTCGCAAATATCAATTTTATTTTATATTACGTTGCAAGCTGCAAATAAATCGGCTTATGAAATATTATCAAAAAATTCTTTAACAATAAAATTTGGACTGCTTTTTAGAAGCTGGTAAGACCAAAAATAAGCAGACTGGATTTGTAAAAGGTATACACTGTATTTATTCTATATAAAAAAAGAGTATAGCGCATTTCATCGTGCCTCATCTGTATCACATTTTTGTTGTTATTACTAGGAATGAGCACATTAAATCAAAAGTAGTGCATAAAGCAGAAGTAGAAATAGGAGCTGAAACAGGAGCAGACTTTTCAAGTATGAGAGCAAAGCGAAAACACAAGGATTAAGGCGGCGCTCCAGGGGGGGCTCAGGAGGCGGAGACGCCGGACAGCAGTGGCATGAAAACGACGTAAACGTTTAACGCCTGCAGGATATTTATGATCATGAATTTTCTTATTGTGCTGCTTGTTGTTTGCCGCTGCTATTGTTGTTGTTGTTTTTGTAGTCCTGCTTTGGTGTTGTAAACGATTTATTAAAATGTGCACCAATACACACCAACACACACACATGCACAAATAGAAACACAGATACAGACACAGATACACAAGCGTACAAAATGCAAACCCCAGACGGACTGAGCGATGCCAAGATTCCAAAAACGCTGCAGACACTCCTTGCCCATTGCCAGTGTCAATATCAAATGTGTGGCCATTTATTTATACATATAAATGTATATATATACACACACACACAAGTATATAAATATAGCTGAAACCGCGCCCACCAATCGGCAAAAATGAGTTATAAAACTTCAATAATCTCAAGCAAGTATTTATTTATGTTTAGCACGAAATCCCATACTCTCTATGCCGGGTATGCAAAGGAGCGCAACGTCTTGAATTGTATGTGTGTGTGTGTTGTGTTTGGGGCATTGAGCAGCCATTACTTTATTTACATCATATCCTGCAGGATGCATGGCGCGAAGCACACTTACAGCGAATCAATAACAAAATAAATCGTTTTACAACCGCAGGACATTGTATTGTGTTACACAAAAGATTGGCAAAAGCAGGCGTAGGACTCCAGCGACTACACCAACCAACCAACCTGCCCAGCATTTCGGACCAAAGTAAAAGAAAGCGAAACAGGCGAAATCCTATCGAAACCGAAAACAACAACCACAACAACAGCTCACAACAATGCCATTCAATTGCAACAAAAACAACCAATGAAAGGATATTATTGTAAAAGTATTTATACAGCAAAGGACAAAGACGACTATGAAAACGACGTTGCTGACGACGTCGACCAGGACAGCATGAAGTGCAGGACAAAGACGAGGCAAATAGATGCGAACTTTTGTGTAGCCCTGGCAAGCTGGCACTCCCGAGCTATGCCAGTTACGTCCTTACTCCTACTTCGCTTTATCATAACGAACGATAAAGTGAAAGGAAGTAGAAAGTATAAATCGTTGCAATCAATTTTTGCTATGTGTTACGAATTGATAAAGTGCGCTCCTACCGAGACCTTCCCCCTTGTGGAACCTACCCCACTTGGTTGCAGCGTTTTTGTCAGCACAGACCCTTAAGCCACTCAGTCTATCCATCTGTCCAACTGCCGGATTGCTAGATGCAAGACACACTCAGGCTTTATTTGGGTTACCTACTATATACTAAACTAAAAAAAGTGAGAACTTATGGTTCATGGAGCCGAGTTCTTTAGCTCTGTTGTTCTTTCTTTACACTTAGTTGGCTAGGTGTGTGTGTGCGTGTGTGTGAGTGAATGCAGCATGTGTGTGACTCAGGTGCGGAGTTAAAATTATAGAGGCGGTAGGCAGCGCATGCTTAGTCTGTACCTCCAAAAACCCTCCACCAGGCTACGCCTCTGTTGTAAACATCCAAGGCTAGCTGTCTGCTGACCTCAATAGGAAGCAGTGGATACAATATTAAGTGATTTATGCGTGAATTAACAGCATTTATGGTTCAGAAAGTACAATACAAAAAAATATAATAATATTTAATTAAATGTAAAATATAAATTTTATGTCGAAATTCTTGTTTTTAAAATAAGATTTTTTTACTAAGCCATATAAAATCCTTTGAAATACTCGCTATGTAATCGGAAAACGAAAACATCAAATCGAACAATATTATAGGAAAACTTTTTTTTTCTCGATATTACTTTTTTTTTAAGGAATTCGTATATTCCAATAAATTCTCATGTATTCCAATAAATTCTCATGTGTTTTCGCGAAAATATTTTGGTTGATAAAAATTAGCTGATATGGTTGTCGCAGCTCGGCGCCTTTTTATTTTAAATATGGTTTACATTTCAGTTTCACTAATTTATTGCTAGTTCTTTATTTATTATTGACTTATTTGATTTATTGATATACAACACGACTTAACTATTTTTGTTATTTTGGAAATTTTCTTTGCGTAACGTGGGAACCCTGTCGCACCTATCGTCATATGCTCGTGTATGATTCGCTTTGGCTGTGTGTGCTATTTTTTCAATTAAGAAAGAAAAAAACGAATTAAAAATAACTGTCAGTAAAAATATAACTTAAAGCTTTAATAAATATAATATAAGTATATCATAGGATACCCTCTCGGGGATTGCCACCTTGTCCTGGTGAGGGGACTCATTAGGGGCGATGAATCGAAGAGCGATGCCGGCGTTAGCATAGCTATCGGTAGGGCCACCCAAGCCGGTAAAGTCGAGCAAGAGCCCTAATGCTAAGAGCAGTCCACAACACATCCTGATGTCTTTTTGGCAGCCAAAAAGCCTGCTTCCCCATTTCAAGGACGGCTTCAAACTAAAGAATCTTTGAACCCACCACTCATTGACTCTCATAAAAGATATCAAAATAACATGGAACAAAACAATAATGAAAACATGTCTCCAAGGGGTACCCAACAATAATTGGTCAATCACCCTGCTACGGCAGCCAACACAGAGGATTTGGAGGTGCTAATTTCACGTTATAATGACAACACGATGACAGTAACCAAGATGTTCTATACTCCACTTAGAAGTCCAGAATTCGTAGTAGTAATAGAATATCATGGGATGCAAGGGATGCTCCTATGAACTCAAAGCATCCAAATATCAACCTCACCTTCACGTGGTGCATTCTGTTTAAAACTAACGAGGCTCTGGCACCACTAGAGCATCAGAAAGTAAGGCGGTGATCTAATCACCTTAAACCAAAACGATTAACGAAACCGATACAAATACAAATCAAAAGAGCAAAAACAACCCCAACACGTTGACGAAACTTGCAATGAAAAATATCTTACGATTATACATTGAATGTCAGGACATTGCTTGAACCCTCAAGACTGGGTCAAGTCAGCGCAGAGTTCTCAAACTACGGTCTACTCATACTGGGTCTCGCTGAAATCGGATGGCCTGACTCATGCGAAACTCAAACGCCAGACAGAATGGGGAAGGACTTATTCTCTCTTAAATGGCTCGAAACGCACTGATCGAATGATAACCTAATGGCGATCGAATCATATCTATCAGGCTATGCACTCGCGCCAGAATCCACACTTGCTTTCAATGCACCAACATTTCTACCCTGGAAGAAAAGGAAAATTTCTACAGCCGTCTAAATAGCGAGATTGCGGCGGTGAACGAGGGCGATATTCTAATGATTATAGGAGACTTCCACGCATAGGTAGGATCGGAAAACGTAGATACACACGGTCTCGGAAGAATGACAGAGAACGGCCATATGGAATTCTTTTCCCACATAAGAATATTCAATAAGTCACTTGGGTTACTCCGGTTACTTGGGTTCCCAAATACCAGATAGGTCACATAAAATAATTCCACGGGGATCTCGATTAATAACTGTTCAAACAGAACAGGGACCTACAGTTTATAGCCGAATCCGAACGGAGGTATCTTTAATTAATAGAGCCTTTCATGGCAAATAGCGTCTTTGAGCTAGCGATGCCAGTGCTACTGCGGGGAATCGAACCACCGACCTTCTGTTTTAGAGGCGAGTACGCTACCACTTACGCCACGATAGGTCACATAACCATCTTTAAAAAGTGGCGATGCTCATTCCTTGATGTCCCTTCTCATTTACACTATCAGATTAAAAGTTGCAGCTGTCGATAAGATCGAATGCAAGACGAAGAGACCACATGATGTCAACAAGCTACAGGACCCATCTATAAAAAAAAATAATTCCCTGGCCTCTCGCTCATCAGCGCAGCTAGAAAACTAGAGTATGGTTAAAAAAATCTTCCTGCAGACGTCAAAAAAGCACGTTAGCTTCACACAGCCGAGACGTAGCCTTGAATCTCGGACACAACATGGGAACTTATCGCACAAAGAATTTTGTCTAAAGCAAAAATCAACTACAAAATTAATATAGTACACCAACCTCGATCGGAAAGTGAAAAAAGTGCACGCAGGGGCAGAAGGCAGTGGGTAGACAACATAGGTTATGAAGCACTGGCAGCAGCGCAAACCAATCGCACACAGGACCTCTACCGCCTTACGCATCTGTTTTTTAAATAAACCGCATAGAGATGCCAATGGGCACCTCTTAACAACCGAAACAACTGGACACTCTTCTATTCTGAGCTTCTTTCTCCACCAGCTCCATTCGCCCAAAAGCTTTGATGCTGCCATACTCATATTACGCGAAATAACATCAACATCGGCTGCCCTGGTCTGAATGAGGTTACAGACGCCATTAAAGCTCTGAGACACCGGCCGTGCTCCGGAAAACGAAAACGAACAATTTATTCGGATTCGTTTTGAAAACGAACGTTTGGTGCTCCCCATTCCACCAAAACGAATTTTGCAAGAGGAATTAAAACGAATCGCTGAGACGTGAATCAAAAAATTATATTTTTTTTAACTAACTGAATTCTAATAAACAATTTTAATCTTGTAAGATTAGCTAATTTTTCTAACATGCATCCCGCTTAAGCACTTAGGATCTTCGTGTTCCGAAGTTAAATAAACCTTGGGGCTAACAAACTGAGTCAACCCATACAAATATGTACTCCGTTGGCAACTCCAGTCATAAATTGTATTAACCACAGGTGTTATCTACATGCTCTTTATCTGTTCAATGACTGAAAGCACTTAAATTCCAATTATTGTAGAACATATTGTATCTCCACTTTATTGACTGATAATAAATTAGTAACAAGTGCCTAGCACAAAGAATTCAAACTTTAAATAAAAACAGCACGAAACACTTGGCTTCAGTTAGAGAGTGTCACGTTTTTCGTACGTGTTGCAAAATGAAATCTGCAAATGTCATCTTGCTGCTCCTGGCTATTTGGAAACTGTATGGACCATCCGAATCTTTAGACTTTTGCTGCAAGCCACAGAAAATTGTCTTTAAATTGGCAATTGAAGCGGGAGAAATTTCCTGTGCCACCTTCGGTGGCAAGTTGAATCAATTCAACATATGCGGGAAGAAATTGTGCGCCAATGGTGCTGACGTCAGAGGACTTTGATGTGGTCAGGTTTATTGCAATAGATTTGGCTGTCAATGCATGGGCGGCTGTTTGAAGGGAAATGCGGTAGAAAGTTTTATTGAAAATCGCAGAGCGACGTATTTTGATTTTGTAAAATATATATACATAGGTATTAAAAAAAATGTTCCTAAAATTTATAAATATATTTTATCTTTAACATAGCTTACTACAAAATTGATATTATCATATCGGATTTACACATTTCTCTGTGGAAATACTTCGATAGTGCCACAGAAATCTTTTAAGATTTTGGCAAAGGCTTGAAAACAAATCTTTAAAAAAAAAAACATAGTTGCCACATAAATCTCAAAGATTTCATTTTTTGGACAAATAATTCCGAATGTTTATGCTTTTGCTAGGACAGCAGAAAAGAGTTGCAACTATTCCAAAATTATTTTTGTCTATTTAGGCACATATTTAATACACAAAAAATGATTTTTTGTTGCTAATGCTTGCAATTAACGCGTATTCCGACACATAAAAATTTACTGTGCTCGATCCTTTTGAGAATGATCGCATATTTTTGCATACATAATTTCTCAAACAATTATTACATAAATAAAAATTAAAATATTTGATCTCAATGTTTCAGAAATTGTTTAAATTTTCAATTGTTTACAAAAAAATTTTTTTACAAGCATCAAAACATATATATGCAGTTAAAAAAATGTATTTCGATAGTATAATCTCTTGTCAATCTGTAGTTAAAAAATTGTTTCAAACGGACTTTAACTTTCGGAGAAAAACGTGTCTTATCTCATCGCTGCATAAATTTTTTTAATTTTTTAATTGTTCATAAAAAATCAATCATTCAAAATTTACAAAAAAAAATTTTAGAATGTACATCTGAATCATCAAACTCGATGCTGGCAAAATTTCATAACAAAATATGAACCTTGGGATTTTTTGGTCCACTTGAGAAAGCCTGACCCATATGATAAGTAAATTACTCCCGACATATTTTGCAACTTTTCGTTTTCAATTTCTAAGTAAATTTTAATATTTATCCCGCCCATCATGAGTTTCAATGACAACTCTACGAGCCATCAGTCAAACAATAAGTTACATTGCGAATGGCAAAATGCATTTGTTCACAATTATATTTAATTTTGGATATTTTTTTGATCTTCAAAGTACGGTACGGGTCATCCCGTCCACCGGGTTGGCCGAGTACCGGTAACGAGGTCTCCCGAACCCTTCTTGCTTTCATATAATCTCCTGTTAGGGGCTCCTTTTAGTGGTTTCACCAATGAGGGCCGAGCCCCGTCAAGGTCAAAGACCTCAAACTGTTTCGCAACAGTTCCTGCAGGGACATCCTGCGGTGTTTTTAAAAATTTTCTCATATTCTTACTCATATACTCCACGAGTTACGAAGAAGTATTCAGTTCACCCGGGCAGAGATCCGCAATACCCAGGTAAGGCTCACCAGACTAGGCGGTTGTCACTTCCCTTGAGTCTTCGTTAGCGACTGGGCTGTTTGTTAACCGGGCCACCAGCCAGGTTGAGTCTCGGCACGGCTCGAATGACCCGGGGATGTGGACATTTTTAATAATTTCCAGCTCCAGCCCGATTACTATTAGCCAGCCCCCTTAGCAGTGACAAAGCCTAATTAAGGGTCTGTTTCCAGCCGCCCTTGCGTGGAGAGTGTAGTCGCACTTCCGTGCCTGCAAATGTTATGGCACGCCCATTATGGTACATGTTAATCTCTCAGTTGCGGGACTCGGCAGGCGGCCCGAGGCGGTTAAGAAAAAAATTCCAAAATTTTGAAACATTTAATTTTGTATTATTTGGCAGCACTGTAAGTTTTAAATAATGAATATTTTGAAAATATTTCATAAACAATTATAATAGATATTATTTTTAACATCTTTCAATAACTTTTTGAAACTCTCTTTATGAAGGAAAAGAATGATTCTTAATAATTGTTGAGGATTTGTATCAATGCTTAAAGTTCCTGTTTCATCAGATTAAAATGCCTGACGAGCCGTTAAAAATAGTCGAAATTTTTTCGCTGAATACGCATGCTCACGTATATTAAATTGGCCTTATATCAACCCATACATATTTATAACAGCGCACGCACACACACTCGTGTACTCACACACTTGCAAACAAGGACTGACTCATACACAATGACAACAACAAAAACAACAATGGCACTCATGCAGTAGACTTAACAGCGACATAAACTCATTCAATGTGCAATAAAAACAACTTGGAAATTGCTACCAAAAATGCTTTATGTGTGAGTAAGTGAGAGTGTGTGTGAGTGAATGTTATAGTATGTGTGTCAGTTCGTTTGTGTATGTGTGCGAGAGTTGGAGTCTGTTGCTTAAAGCTACAAGACATTATTGTCCTGAAGCGAAACACAGAAGTATATAAAAAAGATCAATTGAAAATGATTTCGTGACATAAAATTCAACCTAACATGAAGTGGGAAACAATGACACGAACAACAACAACCACACATTAAAAGAAAAAAATTTAAAAGGTGTCCTGGTGGTGAACGACTCAGAAATACACTGTAAACACTTTTCTTAAAAAAAGTAATTATTACACTAGTCTATATATTCTATAAAAATTTTGTCTGGGGGTTATAAAGAAAAAAAATTTGTATTTAAATAAATATTTATATTTTATAAAATTTGGAGACTTCTCATACATACCCTTATTGATACACAGACAAGATCTGATTGGTATACATAGATCATCGATATAAAGACAATGCAACGCAGCAGTTTATCGATATCATCGATTGATATACTGATACCCGATGATTCCGCATACAGACGCTTAAGCACGAGTACGTGCTGTCTCCAGCTCCAGTGCGCTCTATGAACCAGATGCTCGATTACCCAAGATCCTGATATTTTTGTTTTAAGAACTTATGCTCTACCACTCCACAAATCCATAAGATGCATGACCGTACCAATACAGTGTATAAACAGCAGAGTAGGCCACACTGCGTATACATACTCTACTCACACATATTTGAGACAGTTCGGCAAAAGTTAAGTATACGCCGCGTTGTAGACACAATAAAAACGAAATTTATATACAAACAGACTGAGCGGCAGACACTTGTGCCGAGAGAGAGAGAGCAACAAAGAGCAGCACAGATAGTAAGAGAACGCAAGGATAACAGACAGCAAGCATCAGCAGCATTGCCAAATAAATATTTTATAATTTAATCAACATAAAAGCAAAAAAAAACAAAAAAAGAAACCAAGAGACAAGTTAAGAGTCCAGCCTTTGCGCTGCGCTGCGCCACCCGTGTGGTTAACAGCAACAATAAAACCAAAGGCAACAAAACAAACCGAAGACAAAAGAAAGTGGGGAAGGTAGAAAACGAGTTACCGAAATTTGAATACACTAATTTCTCTTTTTCTAGTGTGCAGCAAGAAAATCTTTGCTTCCTTTTTTCAAGTCCGTATTACTATTTGTGAAAAATTATAAAAATGGTTTTTTGCACCTATTCCAACTATTCTATAAGTTAGCTTGATTTTGAATACACTTTCCAAGATTGTTTTGAATACAGAATCATTTTCAGGGCTGTATTTTTATTTACAATTTTTGTCCAAATTTTGAAACTAGTATACAATCTCAATTACTCTTCATTTTATTACTCATATTCTTCTTATTGAAAATAAAGCTGTGGAGAATAAAGTTGTCCACAGAAAATTGTTATTAAAATTGTCAAATTTCGAATTTTAAATCACTATTAGAGAACTGACTGAGAATGACGCCAATTGGTTTATATTATGATTTTGGCATAACGTGTGAAGCAAATTTTAAGCCGAAATTGCAAAATTTTTACGCATATTGCATTGTATGACTTCATTAGTGATTCATATTTGCTATTATCATTAAATTCTATATATTATTAAAATTTTAGTAGCTATTAAATGATTTTAGGAAAATCTGAACAATTTAATTTTGTTGTTAATTAAAACGATTATATTATACTATCAAACTGTTTTCTACTACATAGAGAAAGCAGTTTAAACGAGGTGTGCTTGGGATAGAGAAGTTGTACAATTTAAGAAACTTATTTTATTTATTAAATTTAAAATGTTTTTTTAACATAAATTATAAGTCATGAGCTCATAAAGCCTTTATGACAAAACACTTTGGTGCAATAAAATATTATTCTATTCTAAGAATATATGTCGAACTTTTCTTTCGATTTTTCTCATTAAATTTGTCTGTTATATTTTTTTGAAATGTTGCCTATAATGGAAAAAAAGTTTAAAAAAATAGGTTAAAAATTTTAAAAATATTTTTTTGCTTAGAGATATGTGTTTGTGACTTCAAAACCAAATCCCGTTGGAGGAGCAGGCAGGACCGAACTTGCCAAGCCCAGTAGAACATATTGAAGGCATTACATCTGTCAAAAAAATATGCCGAATGGCTGACTTGTTGACTTATGTAAGAACTCGTGAATTAATATAAAAAACAATTTGAATCGTTATTGATAAAATAACAAAAATAATCAAATAATTCAGATCATCAAAACAAAAAAAAAGTATTTAATTTTCGAATTAACCCATTTTCGCTGATTACACGAAAAAAATTCTATTAGAGTAAAATTAGTTCGCCTTAAATAAGCTATTTCAGAATAGCTTATGACGTCATGTTACGTATACGTTAGTTAGGCTGGCGCTTTGCTCGATGATTTAAATAGTCTCGAATGAGTAAAACATACCATTCATGATGATTTATTTAAGAACCTATTTTTCATTGAAGAAAACAAACAATTTACTTTCGGAAGTTTTTAGTTTACAGTATAAAATTTGCCAAAAATGGTAGGGTTTGTTTGCAAAAGGTCGGAATAAAAAGAAGAAAGAAAGCCAAACAAAACAAAAATTTCTTCGATACCTCACCGACAAGGCAGGAAAATTTTGAAAATAGGCGAAAAAACAACATTTGCGGAAAATTTTGTTGGGGGACTTTTTCGCAAAGAAAACCGCTCCCGAAAGTCATCGTTTGCTCGTGGAAGTTTATGGGGAATATTCTCTTTCAGATCACAGTGTTTTGATTGGTTTCAACGCTTTAAAAGCGGTGATTTTGATGTACAAGACAAAGAGCGTCCGGGGCAGCCGAAAAAATTTGAGAATGAAGAATTGGAGGCATCACTCGATGAAGATTCGTGTCAAACGCTCGAAATGTTGGCAGAATCGATGTTGAATATCGATGAATCAACCGTTTCCAAACGTTTAAAGGCCTTGGGAATGATACAAAAGCAAGAAAATTGGGTTCCATATGAGTTGAAGCCGTTTTTCTCATGTGAACAGCTGCTTCATCGAAAGTAAAGGAAAGGTTTTTTGCATCGTATTGTTACTGGCGAAGAAAAGTGGATCCATTACGACAATCCCAAGCGCAAAAAGTCAAGGGGTAAGCCGGGCAGCCATTAACATTAATGGCGAAGCCAAATATTCATGGATCTAGGCTCATGCACTGTAATTTGTGGGACCAACGTGGTGTTATCTATTATAAATTGCTGAAACCGAATGAAACGATCACAGGGGACTGTATCGACTCCAATTGATGCGTTTGAGGCATGCATTTAGAGAAAAACGGCCAGAATGTGAGCAAAGGCATGATAAAGTTATTTTGCAACATGATGATGCTCGGCCCTATTTCGCGAAAGTCGTGAAAACATACTTGGAAACGTTAAAATGGGAGGTGCTACCCCACCCACCGTACTCCCCGGACATCATCCCATCCGATTACCTCCTATTTCGATCGATGGCACTTTCATTGACTGAGCAGCGGTTCACATCTTATGAAAGTACCAAGAATTGGGACGATTCATGGATAGCCTCAAAAGACGAGTCGTTCTTCCGAGCCGGAATCCGAAAATTACCAGAAAGATGGGAAAAAGTAGTGTTGGGCGATAGACAATACTTTGAACATTAAATTTGGTATTTATTTTTTCAGAATAAATAGTTGAAAATTGAAAGAAAGGACCGGAAATTAATTCCCATTAATATGAAATTAAACATATTTTTTAGATGTATTCGTGGTTTTGCAAATTATCTGTTTAGCTAAAAATCGTCAATAATCGCTTTAAGAATTTGTCTACAATTCATTAGTAAATGATTAGGGTTGATTTCGAATTTCTTTATATTATAACCATAAGCTTGAAGTTATTCTCATTTTGGTACATACAGAGTATTTTTACAGATCTTGTTAACATTTGTAGTTTATCGACATTTTTTCAGAATGAAAAAATATCCGTATTTTTCAGAATAAATAGTTGAAAATTGAAAAAAAAAAAGTCCGGAAATTAATTCAAGGTCCATACGTTCGATGTGGTACCTCAACTACATTAAAATTTTTATAATTTTTTTAATAAATTTTTTTTTCAGTATTTATATATTATTTTATAATTTTTATAAAGCACAATTTTATATAGTTTTTTTTTTAAATTAATTGTACTACTAAATTAAATTTGATAAGTATACAGCTTAAAAAAATGTTGCAAAGAACTTTCCATTTTTAATTCTTCTAAGTTAGTTAGTTAATTTTACATAAATTTTAAAAAGCCGATTTTAGCATTACGAAAAATAAATAAATTAGTTGTATAAAATTTAAAAAAATTTTGTTTTGGTTTTTTTGCTGCGGATTTTGAGCCAGAAATGAAACGAACTTCACAAAAGCACACTTAAAACATTATTTAAACTCTTGGCCAAGCCAAAAACTTAGAATCTTATCAGCATATTTGCCAATATTTTGTTACTTTTAAGCTAAAACTAAAATGCAGGTCAAATGCCCAAACTTTAAAGTCGAAGCAACAAGATCCAATGATTCAAAAAACGCACCAACAAGTCAATATGTCTATTATCTAAACCGACAAGGCCCAAAAGGCTTACTCTTCCAAGTAACAAGCTTCAGAACAAATGTAGCAAACTCATTGTAATTCGTAAAGAGTATAAAAATGAGAGTAGCAAGGACAACAAAAATGACAGAGACGGCGCGCGATAATGTTTAATGATAAGAAGTGAGAGTCGAAGTCAAGTCGAAATCTAGGCAATAGCTAAAGATGTTTATCATGCGAGTGCGACAATAAAAACGGAGACAGCTGCCACCCCACTCCACCCCCCTGCTTACTGACAAATGGATAGCGCGTGGACATCTGACAGACAGATATACAGACACGAGGACAATCAGACAGACAGACAGACAGACAGATGTACCATAAGTATATAAGATGGCCCATTGGCAACTCGCCTGTGGCTCTGGCCAATAGACAAGTTTATATTTGCATTTATTTCTATTAGGCGCACATTTGTCAAAAGCTCTTTATGTTTTGCAGCCTAACAATGAGTTGGCAACTTCGGGGCAGAGAGAGAGAGAGAGGGGGGCGTGGACACGCCCAAAGTACTCACTCCGAATGACAATTTAATTTGATGAAAAACAAAAGTGCTTTAACTTGCTAGAGGTGTTGTCGTCGTTCTGGATTATGTCCATATACGAGAGTAGTTTAATAAGTTTGTGAGTTTTTAAGGACTGCCAATTATTAATATATCCCTTTATTACATACAAATTTTATTTTTCTCATCTTTTTGAAAGTGTAGAACACGTTGTTTGTATATCAGAAGCTATTTGATTCTTATGAGGTTTCTTCTCATGTTTTTATAAAGTAAGGAATTTAGCGAGAAGTTGAATTTGACTGAAGGGGAAATGAAAGAGCGCAAGCGAGAACAGATGCGTAAAGCATTAAAGAAGAGGTATGAGAAGAATTAAGAAGTAATTTCTTTCCAAATGAGCCCCCCTGAGCCGTTTGCGGCCATTGGTGAGTGAGCGAAGCGAACAGGGGGCGAAGCCCCTATTTGATATTTTATGAATATACATTATTCTGTCTATGCTCGTCAAAGGAATAAAAGAGATTAATTCTTTTATGCTACACAAATAAATTAAAAAAGGTAATTTCCTATCCTAATTTCTACAAGATTAGGCTAATAACACTTTTAAATTTCAATCAAATAGCAGTTTTATAATAGTTTAGTTACTCAATTAGTTAAGTTACAATTAAATGAAATATGTTTAAACATTATTTTTATACAACGTATGTATTATTTTCAAACCGTATAGAAAAATATTTCTTAAAAACAGAATTGGGTGTACTGGAAAAAGCTTTCTCGTTAGGTTTGTGTTTCAGAGCTATTTAAACCCGAAAGCCTTGTAAATCAATTTAATTTGGTAAAAAAAAAAAACACCGAAATCAAATATTTTCTATGAAAACTCTACGCTATCAACGTTTGAAAGTCTGTACGCAGCAGTCCGAAACTCAGTCATTCGAACAAGACAAAAAGGCCTTAAAATAAATACACTTTGTTAATAAGGATTCGGAATTGGTTTCCAAAAAAATTGAGTTACAGCTGCTCTGTAGAAGCGTTTCGGACAACTGCAAACCGAACAACCAAATGGTTACTGGATTTAGTTGTAATCGTACCAGCTTACCACCCCGATTACACTAGCTTACAAATTTAAGGGTCATCGAGTGAGCCTGCGCATAAAAATGTTTTTAGGGTAAATTTGGGTCGGAAAACAAAATTATTACAATGATTTTTTTTCTTAACCGTTTTCGAGATTTTTTTGAAAAACACTTTTTTGTTTTGTCATGAAAGACAAATCGAAAGATATTGATGTACACATTACATTGATATACTATACCGATCAAAAAGTTTTTGGTAATTTCGATTTAAAAGGCGCGCGCAAAATTAATCGGTATATTTCAGTTTTTTATTAGGTTGGTAGGACTGTTTTTGACATAATCATCATAATTTAAGTGCAATTTGCCTTATTAGTATTGGTTTGGAAGCTGTTGTTTTAAGTTGTTTGAAATTTTGTGTTGCGAATCAATTTTCGTGTACCGATTCGCATATGATGTTGCAAAAGGCCTTCACTGAGGACTGTATGTCCAAAACACAGGCATACGAGTGGTACAAATTGTTCAGAGAGGGTCGTGAAGACGTCACTGATTTGCCTCGTTCCGGTCGTCCTTCAACATCAAATACCGAAGAAAGCGTCGATGCAATGAAAATTGTGCTCGAAAATCGTTGTGTCGGTATTCGTGAGATTGTTTAAGACCTTGGATCAGCCGAACACATTTTGGTTGAAGTTTTGGGCATGAAACGCGTCGCCGCCCGACTAGTGCCAAAAACGTTGAATTTCTTACACTCACGAAGCTCAGGCTCCGTATTTACCAGATATGGCACCGTGTGACTTAATCCTGTTCTCCAAACTCAAATTGCGATTAAGAGCGAAGCGTTTTGACACTATTGGGATCATCAAACAAAATTCGAAGAAGGAACTCAAAGCCATCCCTGCCCATGCCTACAACAAGTGTATGGGTGATTGGATCAAGTTTGGAATTTGTGTGTAGGCTCTAATGGTGAATACTTCGAAGGCGATCATAAAGATATTAATTAAAATTTAAGAAAAATGTGTTTTTACAATTTCCGGAAACTTTTTGATTTTAAGGTATAATATGTAAATTAAGTAGAAATTATGAAAGCTACAAGGAAGCAACAACATGAACAATAAAAATTTTAAAAATTATATTAACCTTTTGGCTGAAAGAATATTCTTTTACGAATACTTCGAGTCTATCAGATGGAATTCATATTATAATATGTTTTTCGACAAATTAATGCATTCTTTTAAGGAAGAATATACTTGATGACCATAGGTTAAAAATAAGTCTGAGATAAAGGATTATAATTAAAATTAAAAACTATTCTAAGGGCCTTGAAAAAATATTTGATTTTAATAAACTAAATGCATTTGGCTAGAAGGAGACTTTGTGACAAAAATGAACGCAAAATTAAGCTCTACTCAAAAAGATACGAACTTATCAAGCCAACCTCGTTTTCTTTGTGATCTACTTCTTATATGAATTTATTGTGGTGTGTTTGTGAGCCTGTGTGTGTATGTGTTTGTGTGTTTTTAGGCAAACAGACTCATCAAAGCAATAAAATATTTATTTGGCATTGTTGTACACTTTTATTTGACATCATAAACAAACCCGCAAAAGTGTAAACAGAACTTTACACAGCGCAACAAAAACAACATCAAGAAAAAAAAAATTATACAGCAACAATAACAACAACAACAATAAAGGCAAAGTTGTTGCTGTTGTTGACTTATTTAAGTCATAAAGTGTGCACACACTTGCACACTCAGGAGGGCAAACGTATCCGTGTGTATATAGTGTGTGTGCGTGTGTGTGTGAGGTAAGTATATTGAGCTGCGCACGTGTGTGTGCGTGTGTGCCAAATTTAACGCCTTTGTACGCACGTTCATAGACTCAGGCAAGAAGAAGCAACAGCAAAAAACAAAACCAGCAAAAAATAAAAAAAATTGACAGCAAAGTTGCTGCAAGCAAGTCAAAAACGCATAAATTTTGGGGCAACAACTGGGAGCAACCGGCTTGGTATGAGTACATTGTGTCTTAGTGTGTGTGTGTGTGAGTATCTGTGTCTTGCTTTCCTTCCGCTTTGGTTTATTTGTTTTTTGTCTACTTCGATGCGTTTGCCAAGCGCACCATCTTATTGACCCCCATTGCCTACATTTGTGCGCTGAATTGGGGCAACTGGGTTTATATGCGGCGCATACGTGCCACAAGTCGCTGCGGTTCTTTAAATTGTACTATTTTGTAATAAAAGATAAATTTAAGTTATATAATAATATACTGATGGGGAAAAAGATTTTGACTATCGCTCCCATTCTCTCTTAGGAAATAAATGATATTTTAGAATATTTTGGCACAGTGTATTCTGACCTTAACATCGTTATCCATCGTTAATCATATCCAACAGGCATTTTGTGAATATTTTAACATTTCTGGAGTAGTAAGGCCAAAATCTGGACGTGTTATAGTCCACACCTTTGGAAGCACTTTATTCTCACGAGGCTCATTATCCAATAATACATGAGCAAGCCTATGGAGGCAGTTTTCAAAGCAACTGGAGGGTGTAATCCCAGAAGGGCAGGGGCAAAACTCTTGGATTCCCATAATAATAGTAAACTCATACTTCTATCTATATTTACTCATCTTAGAATCAGATAAGTCCGTTCTTCTTGCCATAATCATTAATAACAGGCATTATGTAAATATTTTAGGATACTTATTACTGATTAATATTATTGACTTGATTTTAATAAAATTAAGAGCCTATTCAAAAGAGAGGTCAACAGAGGTTGCCTTACACCACCTAGTCAGAAAGATTGAAAACGCTTTCAACTCCAAGAACGTAGCTTTGCGCGCATTCCTGGATATCGAGGGTGCTTTCGACAATACTGACTTTGGTTCTATCTCTCGAGCGTTGGCACGTTAGAACATAGAACCATATGTGACCGTATGGATTGAATCCAGGCTCCGACAGAGGGACATAACTTCATCTCTAGATGGTACAACAGTCAGCATAAGAGCTGAAGCTGTTATCTCCCCTGCTATGGTGTCTCGTAATCGAAACACTTTTAACTAAGCTGACTGTGCTTGGTTATAAAGTCATTGGGTACGCAGACGACCTGGCTATCATAGTGACGGATAAATACGAAAGCACCATCAGAGAGATGATGGATACTGCTCTTCAAATTATCCTATACTGGTGTCTAAATGAAGGTCTTATCATCAACTCCCAAAAAGCTGTGATTGTTCCCTTCACGAAGAGATACAACATGCAGCTTCAAAACCTTATAAACAACTTTGAGGTGGAGTATTCAGACCAGGTCAAATATCTAGGTGTGATCCTAGACAAACGACTCAACTGGAACTCCCACTTAGAACAAGTGCTCTTTAAAGCTACTCGAGCCACGTGGGCCTGTAGAATATTCTTTGGCAGCACATGGGGCTTCAGCCCTCATATTATAGAATGGATATACCGTATGATGGTACGGCCAATCGTCACATATGCAGCCCTTGAGTGGTGGCCCAAGACGCAGCTAAATGTGGCCATTAAGAAAGCAAGCTTCAAAGACCTTTCCGACAGCTGTCATGGAGTCAGTCCTTGAATTCACAGCACTGGACATTTTCATCAAAAAGTCAGCCATGCAGAGTCTAATACGTCTTCAGATCACATCTGGAATCTTAGCAAGTGACACTGGTCATGCCGCACTTATATATTCCCTTACTGACGTATCGATCTGCTCTAGGTCAGATCTTATGATCACGGAACTTTTTCATAACAAGAAATTTAGATCTCTTCTCCCGACTTGGTCCCATGGCAGCCCCTGTGGAAACCCACTGTGGCAACAACGGTTCACGGATGGATCCAAAGCTGAGCAGGGTCTAGGTGTTGGAGTCGTTAGACCCAACACCAGAATTTCTACCGCAATGAGTATCTGGCCCAGCGTCTTTCAAGCGGAGATGCATGCCATAGAGATCTGCGCCCTTTTTATCCTTCTCAAGGAGACTAGGGGGGCAAATATCTGCATTTATTCAGATAGCCAAGATGATGGTTAAAGATTGCCATAGCTTCCTCCAAACCCTGTCCGCCCGGCACAAAGTCGTGCTATGTTGCGTACCTGGACACTCAGGAGTGGATGGTAACACGTTCGCTGGCGATCTAGCACGACAAGGCTGCAGGAGAACATAGGAGATACTGGTTCTCTTTACCGGGGCTTTGTCATGCAAAAGTTCATGACAAACCTCTGAATACGCTAAAATAAATAAAGCTCCTGGTAGCTTACCTATCTGGCCACCACACTGTTATATACCATCTACAGAAAATTGGCCTATCGGACTCTTCAGAGTGCAGACTCTTACTAGAAGACGATGAAACCCCCAAACATATTCTCTGTGACTGCCCAGCTGGTATGGGACAGAGCCTGTCACATGGGAAAGGAACGGATTAGTCCCTTCCATCTTAGGTCAATACCAACAGAAGACCTAATGCTATTCATGTGGAAAGCGAAAAGTCTTTTGCTTTAACTAAAGGGTATGGTACAAAAGGCCTCCTGGTCGCTGTGCCCCATCTCGTTGTGATGAACGCTTTTTCGAAAAAAAAATATGTACGGAAAGATTACAAATAAATTTCAACTCTAGCTTAGGGATAAGGGTAAAGACTTTTATAGCTTTAGAAAATAATATAATTTATAAATTTAAATATGATAATGATAAAATGTTCCTCTTTAGCTAGAAATTAATTTCCTCAAAAAACTCATATTTCCCACACTTCTTAGTTTTTTTATTCGCAGTCGAAAACAGCTTCCATTTTTATTGCGTGCTAAGTTCCAAGCTCATTTTTAACATACTGAAAACTTTAAGCACCTACAGTTTGAAAAATATATAATAATGCGAAAACTTTTTAAAAAAATTAGGGACCCGTCATGGTATTTTCGTTGTAAATCAAGCAAATCACCTTAAATAATTGAAGTGATTTCTGAAACCGTAGCAAATATGAGACTAATAAACAAAATGAAAAAATATAAATTTTGGCGAAAAAGTCTCTTTCGCTTTCGTAAAACATTTATTTGATGATGTCATAGTGCTTAACACAACGATGTAAAGTTAAATATAGATATAGGTATATACTTCTTTTTTTAAGGAAAAATGGATGCAGTGTCATTCTTTGTTACTTACTCACTGATTATTGCCAAGAAAGCTTGAAAATAAATGTTGAATCATCAACTTAACTGATTTAATGACGTCACAAAACTTGCTGACTTCAGCGCGCACAATTTTCAAATCCGTCTTATCCATTAACAAAATAAATCATGCTACTAAACTATTTATAGAATTTGTATATAGAAATAAACTGACTATATAAAGTATTTTTTTAAACTTATGGCTATATTCCATATGCTTGATAACTCTCTAGTGTCTAGACGCCTCATAATGTTTGTTTATTGGGTGTGGCATATGGAAATCTAAACGTTTAATGCAAAACAATTTGTTTTCATGTCTGCGTAGGCATCTGCACTTGTTTGTAAATCGTATGTATCTTTCTTTGTGGGGGGCGGGGTGCTGCTCCTTTTTGTATGCATTTGATTTTGTTAAGCCATCGTCGCATATGCCGCACGCAACGCCAAGCTGTCTGTCTGTCTGTCTGCCTACACACTCTGCTTGCCACATCCTGCCACAGGCTGCCTCTCAAGCGGCTCTGGCCACACATATTTTCTTTTTTTGTTTACGTTTATTTTCAGCTTTCTCCGTTGCGTCCTGTTTTCTTACCAACTAGCTAGCAGACGCAGACTGAAGACCTAGAAACCTAGAGAGGAGCGTGCGAGTATGAGAGCCAAGGAGCGACTGAGCGAGGGACGGACCAGACCACCTTGCGCTTACGTGCCACGCATATAAATTATTGTATCTCGAGCGTATTAAAAATGTACGAGTGCTCATCTTGTTATCCTGTTGTGTAAGCGGATTATGTCAGGCATAAATGTCATGCGCTCTGCGCCTGTCGAGCACTGTGTACTTTTGCCTTGAATTGTTCGCATTGGCATTGCTCCTTTTTTTTTATTCACTTTTTTTCGCATTACAGTGTAAGTGTCTCTGTGTGTGTGTGAGTGAGTGTATTTTTTTCTGCAACGATTTGTGCCCGCTGTTTTTCTGCCATCTTGTTTTACACATTACGCCACGCACGTCGGCGTGCGCCATTTTTTTTTTTTTCTTCTTTTCTTTTCAATGTTTTTACCGCTTTGTGAACCACATTTTGATTTCACTTTTATTGAAATTTAAAACCGTTGCACGCCATATTTTGTCTCTTCGCCTCTCTTGCTCTGTTTCTTTTTCCCCCTTTTAGCGGACAATGGAGGTTGCAACCGGTATGCGTCAATGGATTGCAATTCTCACATAACTTGCGCTTAACTGTTGCACATCGATAAAAAAGAAAAACAACAACAACGGGTCCGTTATTAAAGAATAAAATGGAAAATGTTCCGTTGGTTCCCAGCTCTGTTGACTCAATAAAATGTTGTGCAAAAGATATATGCAAATATGGCTACCTTTATGGTCGGTGGGTGTATTTGAGTTAGTACAATTTTTGTTTTTATTTATTTATTGGGTACGTGAGCAATTATTTCTTTACAAATCGAACAGGATTCGCATTTAAAATTTTTAAACTTAACTTACTAGGAATTGGTAAAAAAAAAGTTATCCTAAAAATAGGAGAAACAAAAATTGTTTCCACAATAGTGAAGATGATATTGAAATCCCCCACAACTATCCAACTTAATATATACGTATAAAAACTAATGTATACATGATTGATAAACTCATATCTCCAAAACCAAGAAAATTTATTCTAAAAATCAATGAAAATCAAGCCATAAAATAATTTTCTTGAATTTTATACAATTATTTTACGATAATACGATAATACACTCAAAAGGATTATTGATACTGTACCATACTATGTTCCATTTAAAAAGATTATTTATGTAACTCTGCAAATTACAATGGCCAGCTTTAAGCAAAACTTGTCACAGCATTGAAAAATCATTAGAGGACAAGGAATTTACCTTAGTAGCTTTTCTAGATATCGAGGGCGCTTTCAATAACATCCAGCCTAAGGCGATTACGAATGCGTTAACAGAACTGGGCATCTCTAAATCTCTGGTGGATCTCATCAAACTCATGCTGCTAAGCAGATTCGTAAATTCAACGTTGGAAGATTTAGAAGTTCGCAGATCGGTCACAAGAGGTACCCCTGAAAAAGGGGTCCTATCTCCTCTCTTGTGGGCTCTAGCGGTGAACAAGCTCTTTCGGAATCTAGAAGAGTGTTGACATAAAGTTGTTGCCTATGAAGATAATGTTGCCTTGGTTGTTGCCGAACACTCTCTGCGAAATCATGCAAAGACTACTGAATGAAGTGAATCGGTGGTCCAATGCTTATGGTCTAGGTGTTAACGCTAGCAAAACGGAACTTATGATGTTCACAAGAAAGCACAAACTACCAGATGTTAGACCCCCGTGCCTAAAAGGGAATCACACTAACGTTCAGCGAAAAAGCACGTTACTTAGGACTGATTTTAGACACGAAACTGCTTTGGTACGTAAATGTTGGAAATAGAGTAAGAAAAGCGGCAATAGCCCTATACTCATGCAAAAGAGCAGTAGGAGCAAGATGGGCTCTAAAGCCCCAAGTTGTTCACTAAACTTACACACCGATAACAAGGCCAATCCATACCATACGGAGTTCTGGTATGGTGGCTGGCTCTTAACAAAAATAGTGCATTGAAAAGCATGAATTTCATTCAAAGAGCGTCCAGCTTGAGTATCAGCGGCGCACTTAGAACGACCCCCACAGCAGCATTAAACACCATGCTGCATCTATTGCTATATTATAGACCTATACAGTAAGCAAATTGCAGAGAAATCGGCCTTAAGGCTAAGAGAATCTTCGGATCTAGCCATAAATTCTAGAGGACACTCGACTATTCTGCGCCAATTCCGAAAATTCCTAGAACCAATGGCTTTTCTAACTCAATGGAGTTATTCTTAGACAAGCCGTTCAGTGTAAGTTTCATATCTCATGAAGATTGGGACAATGGTATAGCAAACTGCAATAGCAAGATTACCATTTTAACGGACGGATCTAAACTCAATGATCAAATGGGAGGGGGTGTCTATTCAGAATCGTTGGGCATTAACGAATCCTTCCGCTACCAGGTCATTGTAGTGTTTTCAAGCAGAAGTCATAGCTATAATGGAAATTATTCTTATAATAAAGAATAGGGTTTTAACCGAAGGGGAAATTGAGATCTGTTCTGACAGTTAGGCTGCTCTAAAAGTCAGTCTAACAGTCAGTGAGGCTCCACATCTAAAACAGTAATGGAATGTAACGAGCTTTTATGAGATACTACTAAATACTTTACCATAAATCTGCTTTGGGTACCAACCCACCGAGACATCGTTGGCAATTGCAAGGCAGATGAAGTAGCTAGATGGGGATAACGGTACCACTTCAGCCGGATAAGGCGTTGGTATCGATAACACTAGCAATGTGTAAATTGTTAATAGATAGAAGTATCAATTAATGATCCAAACTATAGATGGGAGCAAAGCAGTACCTGTCTCATTAGTAGGAAAACTTGGCCGCAATAGAGCTTGAATAGAACCAAGCAACTTTTAAAACTCAGCAGTTTAGACGTAAGTGCCACGATAGGGGTTCTTGCGGAGCATTGTCTTATTGGTAGACACGCCAATAGATTGGGCGTGTCGCATTTTCAATACTGTAGAGGCTGTCAGGAGGTAGAAGAGGAGGAAACAGTGGATCACCTCCTGTGTGGATGCATAGCACTATGCAGGAGGAGACTGAATACACTGGGTTTCGAAACTTTTGGGAATATTACTGAAATTGCACAAATCAGAATAAATAGGAATAATTCGTTTATTAAATCGACAAGTTGGTTCAAAGACGATACAGGAGAGTAGAGGACTGACTCAAGTGGCATCGCAGCGGGCCTTTCATAGGCCTAGGTCTGTCCTATGGCAACCACCTACTTACCTACGCAAAACTTAAAAGTTTTTCAAATTAAGCCGTAAGAAGTTAAGTTTAACAACTGAAATTTTATGAAATTTTTTTTGTTCATTATGCATCTAACTGCATTATTAGTTTTCAAAAAATCCTGGGTCAAATCCCAATTTTTTAATCATTTTTTGAATATTTTACAACATTTCAAATTAAAAAATGGCGGACGTAAAGTCGGGCGCGGTCGACTTTAGGATATCCTGTACCACTAGCTTGTAATAAAGTCCGATTTCTTCACAAAAAACCAAAAACAGAAGAATTTTTAAGCAAAAATTTTTTTTTTGACCGATCGTTCCTATGGTCAACCGATTCCAATAAAATTTGACACAGTGGTCCTATAGGAGCTATATGATCTAGTCAAACGATTTGGATTAAATTTAGTACAGTGCTTAGGAACTATAAAATACTCACGAATGTCAAATTTGGTCCCAATATCTTAACAAACAAACGAAACACAACAAATTTTGTTAAAAAATCGATTTTATGGAAGATCGGACCTATGGGAGCTATATGATATAGTCAACCGATTTTGTTCAAATTTAGCACATTGCTTAAGTGGTCTAAAAAATTTCCAAACGCCAAATCTGGTTACGATATCTTTATTAAAAAACGAAATATAGCGATTTTTTTTTAAAAAGTTATTTTGGCCGATCGGTCCTATGGGAGCTATATGATATAGTCAACCGATTTCGATCAAATTTGGTACAGTGATTGGGAACTATAAAAAACTTTCGAATACCAAATTACGATATCTTCATAAACAAACGAATTATTCATCTAAAACGCTTTTTTTTGTCGAGGTCGTCTCAAACACCCAAGGCCAAATTTATGTTTACCACGACGGAGAAGCCGAAAAGGTAAAAAGCAATGACGTTCTTGACAATGTACAGCCAATAATGAATACAAATCCGTATGCACAACAATTTAGGAGCCTGCATGCAATTCAACAGGCGAATATCGACGAAGAGTTTCACTTGAGTTTTTTCATTAATCCGATGGATTATCCGCGAATTTACAAAAAGCCGACGTGCCAACAGCTGGCAGCGATCATTTCGAGTAAAGATTGAGCAAAAAGTAGATGTTAGAGTGTAGGGCCAATACGATTTTAATTTTTGAGATTTAATTCGCCGCATACCGATCCCCGATGTTGTTTCCGTTGCTGTTCCCTTCTGGAGAAACGAGCTGGAATTACAATCTCTCCCAGATTGATCCGAAGAAGCAAAATAACGAAAAAGATCTAAAGAAAAGAATCACGCCGAGTCAATACTACGGATATATGGCAATCAGAAAGAAAATTTTCAATGTTGTAGGTTGTTTTACTTGGGACAGAATCAGAAGAACTTGAGAGCTGAGCACATGCAGGGCCTGATAGATCATATCCAGAATTCGTCAATCAACAACTCCGACAAATTAAAGGTAAAAATCGTTGTTTTTTTAATTCCCACTTTTTAATTATTTTTTAAATGTTTTTCAACATTTTGAATTTAAAAATGAATTCAAGATATAAGAAGTAAATTTTGTTACTCGTGCTTAGAAGAAGACAAAAAGAGTACTTAAATATATTTGTAAAATATTTGAAGTAAATGAAATATAACCATCATCGCACATTTTTGAAAGTTTCAATTCAAAAAGAAAGCATTTTCAAAATTTGGAAAAACTTAGAAAAATGTTCTGAAGTGAAATAAATTTCTTTCAATCGAAATCATTAAACATTTTTTATAGACGGTAACCAGCTGCTGGCTGCTACGAACATATTTATTTATATTAAACACAAATTATTTATTATTTCATTTATATTATTGATTCCTGGTCCCAATTTAAGTTTTTAAATCAAGCTTTTAAGCAGTAATTTAAGCTTTAAACTGAATTAACACTTGAAATAATTTCTTTTTAGTAACGCTCAGCGACAAAGTAAAATTAAAACGCCAAGTAATATCCTTAATTAGCTTTTAATTTTAATTGACACAACACGACAAATTACTTATAAGAAAATGTTTTATCAATGATCTAATAAATAACAATGAGTACGCATATTTTAATTAAATTTAATTACTTTTGTTAAAGAAACATACAAGTGCAATGCCCTCATAAGTATGCTCTAAAAATAATAACAAGCTATGAAAATTTTGCAATGAATGCCGAAGTTTGTATACTCTTATTGCAATGTTTCAGAAGATGAATATATATATATATGCAGGGGCATCAGAGAGAATATCCGGGTACCGGGGGAAATATTGGATCCGGGTACCTATCAATTTTTCTTAGTTCATGAAAATACTTAAAGTTGTTGAAAAAGATCAAAATAAAAAAAAGAGTATAAAAAGAATTTCTTAGAGAATCTGATTGCAATCATAATAGTAATATTCGATATGGCTAAAAAAAACGTTTGTTACGGAGCTCTGGTAAAATGATAATTAACTATATTTTTTTAAGCAAAAAACTTCCCGAATGACTCTCGAGTTCGGGCCCCTCCGAGAACTCCGGGCCCGGAGAAAAAAAAAAATCTATATTTATATACCTAAAGTGTCTACAAATTCGTATAAGCTTAATACAATTCGTCAGAAACAATGACAAAAAAGACCGCCTTATGTGCTTTTATGTATATATATCTACTTACTTCATTATATAAAATTGTATATTATATAGACAGTGCCTAACAGTAGGCACTCGACTGTTGGCTGACCTATGTCGGCCATTGAAAATAAACTTTGTCTTTGTGCTTATCAAGAGGGCATCAGGTCAGCCAAGTTAACATAAGCATGGCAAGTTATGTACCAAGAGGCACATGGAAAATGACCAAGCAAATAAGGCTCTAAAAGATACTCAAACGCAGACATACGCAATAAGGAACTTGACCACAACAAAAGTTTTAGTCTTTTTTTTTTTCTAGTAACTTAATGTTTTTCAAACTTAACTTGACTGCTTCACACACATCAACATAAGCTACACACACGCACACAGATACAAATTATTTGCAGCTTATCAGCGCGTAGCTGTTGGCCATTTTAGTGGCCATTTGTTTTTGTTTTCAAGCGGTAAAATTTATGCTGCTTCCGTTCGGACGCCATTTTGACTCTTTTCATGTGTGTGAGTGTGTGGTAATGTAAGTGTGTGGGTGTGAACAAGCTGACCGCAAAAACGTAACACATACACTCACATATACACTGTATGTAGGAATAAAAGAGACCTCTTATCGCGCCTAACAAACAAGGACATCACTTGAAAATTGTCTAAGTAGTTTCCTTTTTTTTCAGTGTGAAGTATGTGCTTCACTTTTGCTTTGTTTTCTTTTATGACGGGGTCAAATAGCAAAGGACATGGATTTTATTCGATTCGAACTTCAATAGCGAAACAATGCCATGAACAACAATAAACAAAAAGACATATCAAAAAATTTTGGTACCATTTTTGAAGAATGTCGCTTTGTTGATATCTACAAGGATGTCTTTAAACATGTATGGATAAAGATTCAAATAAGGTATGAGCCAATGTAAAGAGTGTTAGTATATTATATAATAAGAGTTAGCTTTAAGTATAAATATTTTATTTTTAAAATCAGAATGTTTTTACTTATTGGAGATTCTTCAGCTTAAGGTATCCAAGCCAATTTGAGGAAATACTTATAATATTATATTGATATTTAAAAAAAAAATTAATTAAATTAAAATAATATTTTCAGAAAATATCCAGAAGATATGTGTACATTGACCCTTTTTTAATCTCAAACACTTTGAAAATCAAGGTATATATATTTTTTTTGGTAACAT
Source organism: Chymomyza amoena (assembly GCA_037043745.1). Classification (NCBI taxonomy): domain Eukaryota; kingdom Metazoa; phylum Arthropoda; class Insecta; order Diptera; family Drosophilidae; genus Chymomyza; species Chymomyza amoena. The sequence continues at coordinate 52,262 of JBAMAX010000299.1, forward strand.
ATTGACAAAATGGTCTATTTTAATTCGATTTAGTTGATAAATCTAATGCCAAAAATGTTTCGCTTTAATTATGCGGCTATTTTTTTCAAATTAAACGGTCTACCATCCTCAATACTTTTTTAATAAGCATAGAATGGGTCCATTTTTTTCGGTATAAAGGCTCATTTTGATTCTTAAGGTCAATATGAGCAACTTTGCCCAAAAAACGATGGATATAAAATGAATTTCGAGTCGACCAATTTTTCAAAATAGATTTTTTATTCGAAATATGAAAAAATCGGATAAGGCATTGCTTCAAAAAGCAAAACACCTTATTCGCTATTAAAAAAAAAATCAAATAAAATACACTAAAGCACCCTCTGGCGGAGCTCCAACTGAAAAAAAGATACAAAAAAATGGATTCCTCGGAACCAAAAGCCGCCAAATACACATTTGGCTAGAGAAAAATGGATAATGGAAATTCAAATGAAGTTCCAAATAATTTTCAAAAACGTTAACCAAACTACTCTAGATTCTAGGGGAAGGCAGTCCAGCTCCCATCCTCGGACGTTAAACGGGAACAAGACTGTTTCGCTTCTTCGTCCAAGATAGGGATGGCCACTAACTCTTCAGAGCCGGCTAATCCTAAGATGGCACCACCAACAAAACCGTCTTGCCAAGACAGGCGACGGGCAGAAGAAATTCTCCAAAAAAATCTTACCACTCCGGAGGTCTCACCGGAAAGTAAGAAACTAGTAGATTGGGCCAAAGCTATACTGCCGGGTTTCCAGCCAGCAGCCCCAAAGAAAACCTAAAGCCCAGGTCAAGCGGCAGAGATCTGCAGAGGAAACTGCACCTCCGCCAAAAAGGACGCGACAGCAGCACGTGAACCGCTCCTTTGCCGAGGCTACACCACCTTAACCAAACTGTATATGGGTAAGTAGGTAGGCGGGTTAAGGCAGCAGTTGGAATTGGGCGTCCCAGCTCACTTTGGCCAAGAACTGTCCCTTTGTGATACCGATAATGGGAGTAAGTAATAAGGATATAGATTAGACAAGAAACATTAGGGAAATAGGAAATCTGGAAAGTAAAAGGCCTGCTCTATTTTGATTCTTAGGCTCACAGGAGTCGCTTAATATAACCGACTTTGAAGGGACTAAGCTTTGGTTTGTTTTAAAAGGGTTTGTTATATCACAAGTAATTTGAAAGAATGCAATGGGATCTGTTTAACCTGAACAAGCTTAATAGTGCATCTTCATGCGGAGATGTTAGGTTAGGTTGGGGCGTCAGCTTGGGAATGACGTCCATATCTGCTACTTAGGCTCCAAGGATAGCTCACGTTGCGATACCTGCGACATGTAAGCTATTTCACCATGCGTGGTTTCCCACCAGCCAGTGTCCCGTGATAGCATGGATAACAGATGAGCACTATGCTCTATTCAGACAGCAAAGTACTATTGGTTCTTTTACTGCAGTATGGCGGCTCAACTTTGCCACGAGATCTTACACGTGTTCGATGTCCGATTTACCACTGATTTAAATGATTATGGACAGAGAGCGAGTCAAATTTCGATATGTATCAGTTTACAGGTGGTCATGATACCAGCAGGCCCTCATTGTCTTAAAGGAGGATGCTGGTAGTTCCTTGCCTACGCCAGTTCATCCGCACATACTAGTCTGCCCTCGAAGTCCTAATGTCCTAGGACCACATACTAAGTGAATTGAAAACTAGTTCACCCATCGTCCCCTAGAGGAAAGCGGTAGTTATTCACTGACTTCATACACTAAGTCATCGAATTTACAAGATGTTTATCAAATGCCGCTTGGCTTGTCCGAGTAGATACAACATGTTCTTATTTCGAACTTGCTAGGTTGTCTTAAATAATGATGGATTAAAGCCTCCTGGAAATATGCAGTTGAAACCCTATGTCTCTGAAAGACATTGCAGTGGTCCGAAGAGATCGTATAAGCAGTTCTTACGTTGAAATCCTGCAACATAGAGCACCTCTAGCATACTACGTTCGTTCAGCTGTGGAACTGTGTATGCGGAGAGTTAAGTTATTGTGTATTTTATTTCTGAACTTCAGTCCTGCCATCTTCGTGTTGCATATATATAGCTCTCCTTGAACCTTTGTGTGCAGCGCGTAAGAATCTTTCTTCTTTTCGAGTGCATCAAACTGTCTCTTGCTGCAATTATTATATTAAGTATACGCATATTGAGCGCAGGTTGTTAAGCAGTTGATTTTGTGGTTTTGGTGGTCATTGATTGAAATTCATGAACGATGGACAGTCCTCCAGTCGTCCAGTCAACCCGTAGACCAAACAGACCAAAAGTCGAGCAGACCAATAGGCCACGAGTCTATCAATAAATCGTCAAGTGATTATCATCGTCAGTCGTCTGACTTTCGACAAATAGCCAACGAGCCGTTGTTAAATGTGACCGCAGGCGGAATAATGGTTGGACTTCGGTCATGGTTGCTCTTTGGTTGTAGGCCAATTGATGGGGGTGTAGATTGATGGTGGACCCCGCCCCGCCCCATAGCTCAGTGAGTTGTAATTATGCATTGAGTGTTTGGCCAATGTTGCGTATGCGTAATATAGACCACAGTCTAGGGAGTCATCATCGTCTCAGCTGTTGTTGTTATTGTTGTTGACTAAGCCTACTAAAAATGCGATATATATGTGATGAGTATCTGTGTGAGCATGGTGTGCATGTGTGCGTGTGTCTGTGCGTGTATGACCTGCAAGCACTTTGATAGCTTTGCCTTTTAATATTGTCGCGTAAATTAATTAAAAGCATTTAATGTAATCGCAAATACCTTAAATGCATTCCATTATGCAGCAATTTGAGTTCTTAACTTTTTAATAATCTGCCTGTTAATGTGTGAGTGTGTGCGCGTGTGTGTGCGAGTGTGTGTATTTGTTTAACATGCAGAAATTTAATTGTTGTATGCAAATAGTCTGACGAAGCGCAGTTAAAAAGTTTGTATAAAATTTAATGCACTGTCGGCATACAAAAAAAAATTAAAATAAAAAATAATTATAATAAAAAATTTAAATGAAATGCAATGTACAAAGCACTGTGGCAGCAGTGGCAAGCAATAATAAATTATTTTTATTTCAAGTGGCTGCCAAGGCTCTATCAAACTCAATCTCATTCCCCCGGACTCAACAGCTAGATATCACATTTTAACACTCTTGCCGGGCAGACTTATTAAAAATTAAAATTAAATGTTACAGACAATTGACTGTGCACTACAGAAATAAAAATGCACTTGAATAAAATTTGAATCAGTCGGAAAGTTGCCAGACGCTGAAATATCCTTTACACAATTTTCAAAAAAAAAACGAGAATTAGTGATAAATACTAACATAAAGGCACAACAAAGCCTACACCGCTGACCTCTCGGAATTGCTCCAGTAACCCAACTCCTTCCCTGATGATGTTGGCGGCCTTTGAGCGCACATATCCCACTCCATGCGCTCTGCCGCTGAAGATACCATTGGGTTAAGCGTCCACGCCCACGGAGCCTATGGTATGACGAGGAGTGTCGCGAGGCAACTGGCGCGAAAAGCGCCGCCTATAAAAGAACGCTGCAGTCTGGAAACTTGGAAACTTACAGGGAGAAGAGAGACGCCTTTTAGACAAAAGAAACGGGAGCAGCAAAAGCGCGATCGTGAGGATCTCGAGGTGTTACGTGGCAGAAATGACGCTCGAAAATTTTACCAACAAGTCAACCATCTGACGCAGGGTTTCAAGCCCGGAGCATCAAACTGCCGAGACACAGATGGGAATCTGGTTACAGATACGCAGTGTACACTGAGTTTATGGAGGGAGTATTTCTCCAAGCTACTTGCAGGCGACGACGCCACAAATGCCGCCATTGGGGAAAACAACCCTATACCACCGACCAACGACAATATGTGTGTTCCACCACCTAGCCATGAAGAAGTCAACTCGGACTCGGCAATAATGCGGCTAAAAAACAACAAAGCAGCCGATGCTAATGTTGTTGTTTAAGGCTGGTGGCGACGAGCTGATAGTCCTTTGTCCAATACTGAAGAAGGTAACCCGACGATATGCAATAACTACCGGTTAATCAGTCTTATTGCCCTCTCATACAAGATCCTGTCGAGCGTATAATGTGAAAGACTGAAGCCATATGCGTACACACTGATCGAACCCTACAGTGCGGCTTCAGACCTGATAAGTCCACCATAGACCAGATCTTTACTCTACGCCAAATCCTGAAAAAGACCCACGAAATACAGATAGATACCCATCATCTCTTCATCGATTACAAAGCTGCATTCAATAGCCCGATAAGGGATCGCTTATACACCACCATGTCTGAGTTCGGTATTCCGGCAAAGCTGACTCGTCTTTGCAGAATGACATTGAGCGGCACCATCAGCTCCGTTAAGGTAGGATCGGACCTCTCCGAACCTTTTAATACTGTTCGATGTTTCAGACAAGGCGACCCTCTATCATGCGACCTCTTCAATTTCGTGGTGGAAGGAGTACTGCGGAAGGCCGGTGCACATCACAATGGCACTATTTTTTACAAGAGTGTCTAGCTTCTTGCATACGCTGATGATATTGACATCATCGGGCGTGGTAAGCGAGATGTTGCTGCTGCATTTTCCGCAATCGCTAAGGAGTCAGCGAAAGTGGGTCTAGGGGTAAACGAGGGTTAGACGAAATATTAGGTTGTCAAAAAAGTCTTGCGGTATTTCCGCAAGCTTGTCTTTGCAAGCGCGTAGTTCTAGTTGTATTCGTCGCATCGGTTCACGCTAGAGCTTTTTGGAAAGCTCTTTTCACGTGCTAACACGTGTTTGATTAATTGTTGTTTGCTTTTAGTCGTTCGTGAGTTATAGCGTCGCAAACATGGAGCAAAATAAAGAGAAAATACGGCATATTTTACAGTACTACTACGATAAAGGCAAAAATGCATCTCATGCTGCCAATAAAATTTGTGCAGTTTATGGACCCGATACAGTTTCCATTTCCACCGCACAACGATGGTTTCAACGTTTTCGTTCTGGTGCAGAGGTGATCGAAGATGCGCCACGGTCCGGAAGGCCTGTTGTCGAAAATTGCGATAAAATCGCTGAATTGATCGAAAGAGACCGGCATAGTAGCAGCCGTAGCATCGGCCAAGAGCTGGGCATGAGTCATCAAACCGTTATAAACCATTTGAAGAAGCTTGGATTGAAAAAGAAGCTCGATGTATGGGTGCCACACGACTTGACGCAAAAAAACATTTTTGACCGTATGGATGCATGCGAATCGCTTCTGAATCGCAACAAAATCGACCCGTTTTTGAAGCGCATGGTGACTGGCGATGAAAAGTGGGTCACTTACGACAACGTGAAGCGTAAACGGTCGTGGTCGAAAAGCGGGGAAGCTGCCCAGACGGTGGCCAAGCCTGGATTGACGGCCAGGAAGGTTCTTCTGTGTGTTTGGTGGGATTGGCAGGGAATCATCCACTATGAGCTGCTCCCCTAAGGCCAAACGCTCAATTCGGACCTGTACTGCCAACAACTGGACCGCTTGAATGCAGCACTCATGCAGAAGAGGCCATCTTTGATCAACAGAGGCCGAATTGTCTTCCATCAGGACAACGGCAGGCCACACACATCTTTGGTGACGCGCCAGAAGCTCCGGGAGCTCGGATGGGAGGTTCTTTTGCATCCACCGTATAGTCCGGATCTCGCACCAAGTGATTACCACCTATTTCTGTCCATGACGAACGCGCTTGGTAATCGGAAGTTGTCCACAAGAGAGTCCTGTGAAAATTGGCTCTCCGAGTTTTTTGACAATAGGGAAGCGAGCTTCTATAAGAGGGGCATTATGAAGTTGGCATCTCGTTGGGAACTCGTCATCGAACAAAACGGCGCATATTTGACTTAAATCGCATTATTATAACCAATTTTATGAACAATTGAAAATTCAATAAAAATACCGCAAGACTTTTTTGACAACCTAATACATGCTGTCTACGATCAGGGACGCATGGCGTGTGGGTTCCCATGTTGCAGCGGGCCGCTATACTTTTGAGGGGTCAAGGATTTCACGAACTTTGGCACCGCCGTTAACTCCGAAAATGGTATCAGCTTGGAGATAAAACAAAGAATCACACTTGCCAATAGGTGTTACTTTGGTCTCAGTAAGCTGATGTAGCAGAGACCTTTCTCGACCAACAAAACTAACACTCTACAAGACGCTCACCTTGCCCATACTCGTATAAGGCGCAGAAGCATGGGTTGTGTCGCGTACAGATTTATCTGCTCTTGGGGTGTTTGAGACAAAAATTATTCGTAAAATCTTCGGTCCCGTTCGTTTTGAGGACGACTATCACATACGAATGAACTATGAACTGTACGAGCTCTACGATGACATAGATGTTGTCCAGCGAATAACAATACAACGTCTGCGCTGGCTTGGTCATGTTGTACGTATGGATAACGAAGCTCCAGCGAAAAAGGTATTCGAAGCGAAAACCGACGAAGGAAGACGAAGGGGGCGACCTCGACTTCGATGGAAAGATCAAGTGGAGGAGAATCTATCCTCCCTTGGGATTACTAATTGGAAAAGGAGCGCGCAGGGCGCCTGGCGAAAGCTGTTGAGATCGCCCGTAACCTGAGAACGGGTTGTCATGGCCACACGATGAAGATGATGGCAAAATTTTAAACTAACTTATTTTTGTTTGCATTTTAAAACCGTTTTCTCCTAGTGGCATAATCTACGTCTTAGACGAAAAACAAAACAAAAATAAACACTCTTTTGTACTCCTGGATACTTCGTATATTATACTGTAAGCCGAGTGGATCGATCTTAATGAATGTTCTTATTACAATTGTAGAAAGAATCTTCCTAGTTTGTTTGGTTCATATCTTTAGATGTTCCGAAAGAGAACGGTTACAATGTGGCCTAGAGCCCTACAGTCGGACTCTGTAGGATGTAATTTTTTGAGTTACAAAAGGTATCCCGTTGCTAAATACCAGTTAAATAATAGACTTGTGCAAAGACAGTCTGCAGACCGACTTTTCTAGCTCTATTAGAGCTAGATAAGGGTGTGCATTTTTTTGTTAGAACCAGGTGGGTCTAGGTAATGATGCCCGGATAAGTTATTGACGATGTAACTGATAATACCTAAGCGCTGGAATAAGTAGCAAGTAAGTTGCAAGATTGTTGCAGTAGCTGCTTAGGAGCTTAAATTAAAACCCATTTTAAACTATCTCTCAGCTGCACCCATACTAGAAATACTTGTTCTGTCCATTTAAAATCTTCCACCATTTTCTACTTTTCATTTATTTGGCTTAACTACAGAAAATCATAAATTTCTGCTCCAGCTTGTTGTCTGTTTGCATTGCTACTTATGTATATAAGTCCTATATATACCCAACGTTAAGTATGCACTGGGGCGCAGTCAGGGTGTCTGTCTGGCTGTTTGGTAAATAACCAATTATCAATGTAATGGGATATACTCACATTCTTGAGCACCCCGCCTCATTAGAAATTAATTGTATAAGTAGAACAGCAGCCCAAGTCCACACAACCATCTTACCCCCTGCTATCATTTATTCCATGTATCTGGTGTACACTACGTGCGTGTGGGCCACAAACACTGATTAACGCACTTAAGGACCGAGACACACGCGCAGTGTGCCATAAAAATACTGAGCCAAGAATCAACACCCAACCAACCTCCAACCCCCAAACCTCGAACCCAATCCGCAGATACTTCAACCTCAACCCGCTTATAAGCTGGCTGACAACTCGCTGATAGCAACAACCTTTGGTTTTTGTTTTTAATTTATGTTAATTAACATGAAACTGTGCAAATAGTTAAATGTAATTTATTTGCAGTGTGTACGACAGTGAAATACACTACAAGCTTTTGAGCATTAATAAACAATTGTGTTTGTTGTAGAAAGGGAAGCGGGATGGGAAGTGCAGGGGTAGTGCAAAAATCTGCAGTATACGTGGGAAGTCAGGGATGGGTGGCTGTTCGAAAATCTTGAAAAACGCAGGGACAGAATGGTCTACTCGATATCTATTTCGAGACTGTTACAACGGAATCAAATTTACTTTCTGCAACATATCCCCAGTCTGTCAGGCCGCCAAACCCGGCTTGAATCGAAACATAACCGCATTTGTTTAGAGCTCGGTGTGGATCTAGGTTTGTGTCCTCCAAGTTTCCAGTTCGAAGTGTGTATAAATCAGAGTTCGAAAAAAACTGTTAAGCTTTTTTCTAAACTTTGGGTTGGGGGAGTCCGGATCCGAAACACCCCGTGGATGTGCCACTGAGTGTGGTCACTTTCCTTTCTATACCCTGTTTCCTAATATTTAAAAACCAACTAAAAGACGAGGACAAAAGCCGGCAATACCGGCTTGAATCGAAACGCAACCGCATTTGTTTAGAGCTCGGTGTGGATCTAGATTTGTATCCGCCAAGTTTTCAGTTCGAAGTGTATATAAATCACAGTTCGCAAAAAACTGTTAAGCTATTTTCTAAACTTGTGGTTTGGGGAAGTCTGGGGCCGAAAACCCCGTGGATCTGCCACTGGGTGTGGTCACTTTCCTTTCTATATCCTGTACCCTAAGATTTAAAAATAAACAAAAAGACGAGGACAAAAGCAATTTTTGTCTGTTCGTTAAGATCTTAGACGTTAAAATTTTGACAACCAACCATTGAAGATCACTAACCAGCTGCACAGCCTAAGCGGGTTTTGCACCAATGATGAAGCAAGGAGGATGGTTTTCGGGACCGCACCCAAGCCAACCACCTCCCCCCTTAAGCTTGAAAATGGGGTGAAAGTCATTTGCGAGCTCAGATATACATATCCTTTAAAGACAAAAGTCCCACCCTAAGACATCGCACTGTACATCCTTCTTCCCTGTTCTTGAATGCCAGGCAGTCATCCAGAGATTAGCTGCGGCTCGTAAACTGCATATCTACTGGGTGCCTGGACATAAAGGCACAATGGGGAATGAAATGGTGGATGCAATTGCCAAAAGCGGTGTTGAGCTTCCGGAGGGACAAATACACGACATACGCCGACCGATCAAACATCTTATCGCTAAGCTGGAGTGCAACATGAAGCGCAGAGCTGAAGTTAGATGGAAAAATCAAGACAGCTGTCACACAGCGAAAATCACGCTGGCTCATTACGGCAGAAAACAAAGTAATTTCATAATCAAACTCTCACGCACTGAATGTAGAACCATCACGGGTGTGCTAACAGGACATTGCCTCTTAGCGAAGCATGCGCATAGGATGGGACTAACGACAAGCGAATTATGCAGGATCTGCAGGGATCCGGAAGTCCCTGAGACCCTACCACACGTACTTTGCGACTGCCCAGCCATCTCTAGACATCGTCTGGCTACCCTAGGAGAACCAGCGTTTGTCTGTTTAGAAGAGGTGGCCAGGCTGCAAGTTGACCGTCTACTTAATTTCGTCAAAAAGCTCAAATTTTTCGTTTAATAACCTCCAAACTGGCACAGCTAAGGACCAAAAGGTCTATGCTAGGCTGCACTCTCTTGTGTGACCAGCCGTTGTAACCTAACCTAACCCACCCTAAGACGAAATCCAAGATCCGCACCTGGTCATACCCCACGATATTCGAAGTATTGCATTATCGTAAGGATCCACCTTTCATCGCTGTAAGCATGGAGAAATGGAGAGCAGTTGGACCAAGTGGGTGTGGTCGATCCAAACGTATGAAATTAACGATATTTTTTCGAGAACTTGTAGCGTAATCACGCCAATTTCAGTGAGCCTCTTAAAATAAGTGTCGTCACGATCTTAACTGGAGAAAAATCCCGAGTAGCGATACACCATTAAATTCTGCGTCAAATTCGTCGAAAATGTAAACCAGAAAAGCATGTGAAGCTAGCACGCGGAAAGGCTGACCAAGAATTACTCGCTTCCAAAGAAATTTAGAATGAGGTCCCTGCTCATTTTTGACCGTCGAGAAGCTTGTTCCAAACTCCACTCCGTATGTTAACTTCGCCACGACTGGTAAGGGAGTTTCTGGTCAAGTAAAGGGTTGTCATGGAAGGATTTCTTTTTCCAAAAGGAGACCGATGCGTCTTCTATAAAGACGGTCAGACGCCGTGACCGCATTTCTGAAAGGAATCCCGGTAAGCGATTTCCATAAGGAATAGTGGGACTCTCATCATATGCGTTGTTGCAATTTCGAGGGACACTAAGGGTCGGAACCGATTGGTCCTACGAATTTTTGATGCAAAGAAGAGTTAGTTCCTATTGTGCTTGACATGAATCGTCAAACAATCCTATCCTGCCTTCACGTCGCTCCTGCAGGTTTTTATCAATAGAACATGATCCAAGTAAGCCTCATTTAATATTTTTCATACAAAACAAGTAAGCTTTTCTATCCCTGTCATTCTAGCATTAGAATATTGTATCTAACACATCAACTCGAACAGAGTGAACGTATAAAAATAAAAATAATATTTAATAAAGCTGTGAAAAAATACCAAGTAGCACTTAAACGATGGATTCCAAACTAAAGCAAAATATTGTCCAAATGACGCAAGAACAAGTTAATTACGTGTACAACATTTGGTCCAAGATGTTTGATGAGAAAACTTGTGAGATCTATTTGCGCAAGCTTCATACCAGAGCACTCAATTTCTTCGAGGGCGTCATAAAGGAATCGGTAGAAATAAAGGAACTAGCGCAGCAAGTTGATGAGAACACTGATATGGCTATTCAGGAGACACCAATGATTGTCTGGCAATCGAATTTGGATGACAGCATTGAGGAGTTCTGTCAGATCGTATCCACTAACGAAATGGAGATCAATACATTGCTTAACAAACAATGCCAACTCTTCGATGATTTGCCGGGATTGGATACCCTTCAAATGCAGCAAACTAATATGGAGGAGTTTGCTAAGCAACTTGAACAGACTCAGTTGGAGCGCGCCGAACAAAACCGAAAATCAGAAGAACTTCAAAAGCACATACAACATGATTTGGAAGTTTTCGAGACGTGTTCTACGACTTCCACGGAAAAACAACAGCTGGAAGCGCGTGAGCAGTTGAAGGTGTTGAATAAATTGTTTGACAAGACACACAAGGTACAAAATGTCTTGGCACAAAAAATACTCATCTTGGATAAGCACAATCACAACATGGGTCAACAAGTTCAGAGTCTAAGCGATGCTATCAAGGAACACGAAGTATTTCTAAAGAAGGCTTCTCAACAAACCCAGTACCTGCAAAAACTAACAGGAACTGCGATTAATACCGAGCTGAGCATTACTGAAACACAGCATAAAGAGAACTTGACATGGTTTATAGACGAAATTCGTAAGGAAATTACCAAGCTATGGGATATAACCTGTACACCGCCAGCGGAGCGTGTTGTATTTGTGCATTTCCAAAATACCGATTATAGTTATCAGCTTTTGACTGCTCATCAAATTTATCTCAACAAATTAAAAGCGACCTACGCTAAAAATCGGAAATTATTCGATTTATTCCATAATCGCAACAAGTTATTCGAGCGCAAGAAAATTCTAGACGAAAATGCCAAAGGAAAGAATCATTTCAAGAATAGAGGCGGCGTGCTGCTTCAGGAGGAACGTGAGCGAAAAGATATTAACGTCAAGCTACCAATCATAGAGCATCAGCTAAAAAAGATGGCCAAAGATTATGAGGAGTCAGCGGGTGAGAAACTTTGTATTAACGGCGTGGACATATTGGAACTCATGGAAAATGATGGGATGCTGCAACGCTGTGAGAAAGACGACGATTTTAAACTAAATCTTAACTCCACACATCCAAAAAAGGAGTTAAATAAAGGAACTTTTTAAAAAGGATAGTAACAAAAAAAAATCACCTTAAGACAAGATTTGGTTTACTCTTTCGAAATCTGGAGCCATCAACAATTTGCAGCCTAAGAAAATATTTAAAATTTTTACAACGTACATTTCTCGGGAAAACATAAAAAAAAAATTTCTTTTGCATTATCATGTGCCGGCTAAAGGCCTTTTTTCAATTCTTGCAAAAGCTCCAACGAAATATCGTTCGTTTTATGTAACGTTATATCTTACAAATCTTTAGTGTTCAAATTTAAATATTTCTAAAGTCGAGACTTTAGAAATATAAAAAAATAAAAAAAAGCTAAAAAATTGTGTATGTTAATTACAGTATGGAAATAAGGAATAGACAGAAAGCATCCAACACCTGATATGTGACTGC
>JBAMAX010000300.1:0-45636 GCA_037043745.1 Chymomyza amoena
CCTCCGCTTCGTCTCCGGCTAACGGCTCGCTTCGCTCGCTCGTCTAGGTCCTTTATCCTACACAGTATATGGTGTATACTAATTTGTTTGTTTCATTTGTGTTTTTTTTAGTTGTGTATGCATGTCGACCTTCTGACATTTGTTTGAGAGAATCGCTGATGAAAAAGGAATCGTATTTTTAAAGCAAGAATATTGAATGTGGTAAACGCAAATAAATAATCATTATTTCATTAAATTTGCTCGAACTGAAAAGAACATCATAATTGAGGTAGCAAATTTTAATGGCATAGTAACTTTTTGATTTAGTTTATTTGATTGTTATTTCTATTGGTTTACTTTCTCGTTGTTCAGATCTAAAATGAATAATATAAGTAATAATATAAGAATAAGTGTGCCGATGCCAGACGAAGAGGATGTGCCATTTGATTATTTTGAGCAGTTGAACATGAAATATCCGACAGCTGAAACGTTCAATTTAAATTGGAAATGCAATCTCTTTCACGAAGATGTTCGTTCTTCACTCATAAACTTCAAAATGTGAAAAATCTCAATTTGTTTCTGGAAGAAAATTTCAAGCAAATACCGGTCACGCCACCATTTATGTTTCCAAACCTGCAATCTTTCCGATTGGAAAACATCGTCCGATTGACCGATGAATGGATTAATTTCATCATAAAATTTTCAACCATTCGCCATCTTTACATTTTAACCATGTTTGATGGAGATTTTCTTCATTTTGTTGAATCATTAATCGGTATGCATAATAGTTCATGGTGCTAACTTTTTTGTTTGTTTCTTCACCTGCGATAATGATAGCAAAAGAAAAAAATAGCAACTATTTGAGGTCTTTTATGATTGAGTTCAAATATGTATTCACTCACCATTTGACGGGTTAATCATTTTGATATTTAAATGATAGCCATCCTCGCCATGGCAAAATAGTATTGGATATTGCAAAGCATCATAGGAATGATGCGTTTCTGACACTCTGTTGAAGTTGATTATTTTTTCGTTGAAGCACAATGTCGCGCGATTGGAAGTCTTCTCCAACAATCACTATGGCAACATCTTCGATTGTTGGAGCATTAAATCTTCTTGAGTGTTCACCAATAGGCGTCTTATCAGCTCGAATAACAATATAATGATTGTCGGACGGCATTCGATCTATTGCTGTTCGGAACAATTGAACTAAATCATTATGTTCATGAAACAAACGTTGTAATTGTGCAACTTTTTTCTCTTTTTGTGTTACAACCGATAGCACACCGACGATCAACTTCGTCGGTCGAATTGCCAATGAAATATATTTGTAGAAATTGATATTTTTCATCTGCAAAAGGCAACAATGAGCCTGCTCTTAATCGATTCAACTCATTCCTTTGTGAACGTTGTTCCTCAGCTTCAGCTTTTCATTGGGATGATTGCAATTGAGTTCTACGCGAATTTCTACCAATGTTACGTCTTTTTGGCGGCATTATGTGCAAATATTGATCTGATCATATGTATTTTACATAGAAATCAAAACATGAATCGTTTGCGATCTTTGTGTTTCCTTTCGACAAAAACTATTAACTAAAAAATATTAGTTAATCTGACAATGTACACAATGCAAACATAAATAAAAAAAAATTTTGTATTGGAAAATCAAATTGTCCTTTTTAGTATTTTCGTCGCAATTTTGTTATATTTTCTCAACCTTAAACCATCCTTAAACTTCCACGAACATTTCAAGACTCAAAATTAGCCAATTCGGTCTAGCCATTCACGCGTGATGCCGTGACCAAGGAAAACGGGTTTCATTTTTATATATAGCTGACCCGACGGCAAAAAGATTTGTAATGTGGCAGTTTTTTCGCCTACGTATTTAAAAAATCTCCTGAACAGAACCGTCACCCTGGTGATAGGGCGTTGTGAATAAAAAATAATTAAATAAAACATATATAAGGATTTAAAAGTAAGTAATCGATTTATTGTTAATCATGTGAATCATAATTATTATTATTATCATTGTAGTGCTTTGTGGTATACGATGTTTTTTGTTTGATTACCTGGCGCATAGATAAACAAATCTGATGGTTTTCCAACACGGGAACAGGCAACATACAATTGACCATGTGAGAAACATGGGTTTTCTAGGTTAATACCACAAACACTTAATGATTGCCCCTGGGACTTGTTTATAGTCATAGCAAAAGCAAGCCGCACTGGAAACTGTAGTCGTTTAAACTCAAATGGCACATCAGTCGGAATCATTGGGATGCGCGGTATGAGAACATCTTCTCACTTTATACTTTCCTTTGAGTATAGTTGCTTCTATCACATTGTTTAGTAATTTTTTTATCGCTAACCGTGTACCGTTGCAAAGACGCGGTTGGTTGATATTTCGCAACATTATAACCACCGATCCAACCTTTAATTGAAGATTGTGAGGTGGCAATCCTGGCAAATCCAGCGAGTTTAAAAATTCCGGTGGATAGTTGACTACATCATCTTGATTAGTAGCCGAATCAACTGATTTATATATCCTCAATTCGCCTGTAATTTGTTCTTGAATTTTGAAATTTAATTCATTTAAATCTATGTTTTTTGCAGCCAGTATAGCTCGTTCGCTCAACCAATCATGGTTTCTGTAATTTTGAGAAACATCTTGAAACACCTTCTGAATAAGTTCATCTTTTGATCGAGTTAACTGACAAAAACTTTGAGGAAAGTTAATGCAGCCAGTCAACATGTCTATAGGAAATTTGCCATTACCAATGTCAATGAGTTGTTTAGAGAATATGTTTCCAGATTGGTCATTTTGCAACTCGACACGCATATTCTTGCTTAAATGAAGTACTTTGACATGTTTCCACAAATTGGACGACTTTAGACATGCATTGAGTTCATCAGCTGGCGTTGATCGTGGAATCACTGGCAATGTTTGACGAAAAATCTCCTGCTAATCAAATCATTGCACCACCAAATCGGTTATTATTGCTCCGTAGATCTTTTAAGAGTTCTGTCTAAAGCCTCCAAAGATTTTTTATGTGCCATCGTGCATTCATCCCAAACAATCAATTTACGTTGCTGCAAAACCTTTGCCATTGCAGAGTTCTTCGAAACGTTGCAGGTTGGAGTTTCATTGCTTTGCATATTTAATGGCAATTTTAGTGCTGAATGGGCTGTTCGACCACCTTCAAGCAAAGTTGCTGCGATTCCCGACGAAGCGAGTGCAAGTGCAATTTTATTTTGTGAGCGAATTGTTGCTAATATTAATGAAATCAAAAAAGTTTTTCCTGTACCACCAGGTGCATCTAAGAAGTAAATCCCTCCAGTTTCATCATTTGTTACTTTCATAAGAGTTTCAAATACATACTTCTGTTGTTCATTTAACAGTGGAAGATTTGTTTGAATTAATTCTTTCAAAGCGTTGAGATCATACAGTTTTTCTCGATGCAACTCTTGGTTAAAAGCGTCATGCATTGGACGATTGGGCGCGGTCAGGCCTAATTGAATTAATAGTTTGTTTGACATTATCAAGCACATGTCCTCAATTGAAATCAATGCTTCATTGTAAATTTCTTCACTGATTTGTATATTTGGATTTCCCATTCTATTCCGTATTTGATACAAAATATCATCACACATATAATCTTTGTACTTGATCCACAAATCAATTGGGTTTGATGGGAAGCATGTAGATATGATTATAGAAAACAATGTTCGTATTTGATGAGCGTGTGATGATATTACAGCATCATTGAGAGTTTGATCCCAATGAGCGTCATTTTCAAGCAATTGCAAACGTTGACAGGCTTCTCTGTAGGATCCACACAATTCACCATCAACAGTTCTTAACTGTTGGAATGATATTGGGCCACGTACATTGACTAATAGCAGTCGTAAATAAAAACATTCATCATTGCTTGGATGTACTGAATAAATCCGGCCAATCGCATCGGTGGAATATACATCTGTATATCCTGGAACTGGTTTTTCCTTGTTTCCGTCGTATAAATCTCCTTGAGGATTGATTCCAGGTATAATATTTTGGCATTTCAGAATATAGCAATGTTTGTGCGAAATCATCGTTTTGGCATGTCTCAAAAAAACTGGTTAATGTAGTAGATGGTGGCTGAGCAGCTCTTTGTACTGCGTTCTGTGCTGTAAAATACACTCTTTGTCCATTTTCTAAATGCACAGCTAAGTGAACAACAGAAGGGTGTCTCTCATGAATAGGAAAAGAAAATATTCGCACAAACTGCTTCATTACTACTGACATAGCGGCCCATTTGGTATTGGGTAACTTCATCATTGGAATTCTCTGCACCAATTCCAATCACAGCCATATCACTCCCTTTGGTTACATATTTGCAAATGTATTTAATAGATTTCACTGAATGGCAAGATTCAACGTTGATGTGTGCTTTGAATGTCTTTGATAAAATGGTGAATATGGAACAATCCAACGATTATCTATTTCAATATCTTGTTGATTTAATTTGACAATTGTTGATTTTCCATTGTCTGCTGTCGATCTGCGACGATACAATGGATAACCGTCATTACCAGTAATTGTTTCCGATATTAATGTCCGTGGATATCGTTTTGAACATTTACCATCCATCATACACGGTGAATTTTGATTAAGAGTTCCACAGGGACCATGTATCATGTTTTTGATAACTACCTCATGCAATCCAGGATCTACTTGTACATTAGGGATTTCAGCTGATATCACTGCATCAACTTCATTTGGCCTTATCTTTTCAACCAACCAAATCAAAATGTGTGCATGTGGCAATCCTCGTTTCTGCCACTCCACAGAATACATCCAGCAGCGTGTCTCACCAAACACATTATGTTTTACGATGAAATCCATTAAAGATTTCAACTTTTGTCTAAAGACTCTGGCTGTAATATCATGACGATCAATGGGTGATTGCCCAGGGAATAACTCCTGCTTGATTTCTATCCATTGCGGATTGCATGTAAATGTGATGAACAAATCTGCTGTACCATAATGACGAACATACGACATGGCATCTTGAGCATATTCGTGCATATGCCGAGGGCTTCCGATGTATGTTGCTGGAAGAATAGTCATCCGACCGACATTCTGTGCATTTCCATCAGTATTAATCGCATCTCGAAGGTGAATATACTCTTCAGATCGGAGTTTGGTTTGATTCAACCTGATGAATGTTAATCTCTCCGTTTCAATTTTAACATACATGTCTATAACATATTTGTGATATAATCGCCGACATTTCAATATGTGATTTTCTTCATTTTCCCGAATCATTAGGCGGTATGAATAATAGTTCATTGAACTGACTTTTTTGTTGGTTTCAGAACCTGTAAATATATTTTGTTTTAATAACATTCAAATATAAAATTAAAATACATAATATAATGACTGAGATATTATCGCCATAGCTAAACTAATATTTTAGTTACCTGTAATGGGATTTATCATTTTTATTGAGAAATCGTAGCCATCTTCACCTTGCCAAAATATAATGGGATATTGCAGTGCATCATATGAGCGGTGTGTTTCCTTTATACGTTGTAATTGATCATTCCGACGATGTAAAACAATATCACGGGATTCCAAGTTTTCTCCAACTACAACGATAGCAACTTCATCAATAGTTGGTGCATTAAAACGTCTTGTATGTTGACCTGCAGGTGTTTTATCAGCTCTGATTACAATTTTGTGATTATCGGATGGCATCAGATCCAGGGCAGTTTTAAACAATATAATCAATTGATTGTGTTGATGAAATAAAGTTTGTAATTGTTCTACAATAGACCTCTTTACTAAATTGTTATGTGCACAACGCAGATCAATTTCTTGTGCTGAATTGCCCATAAAATAAATTTGCAGGAATTTGTTGTCGCTATCTGACACTGGTAACAGTGAACCTGCTCTGTGATATATTTGCCCTTGTATCTGTAAATAATATGAGTAATAATATGTTCGCTTAAATAATTATGAGTAACTGCTATAATACATACCTTGAAAGTTGGCATAAAATTTTCCCGAACTACATTTGTTGCCCCAAATGAAGTCATTTGAAAGCAATTGTTATATTGTTGGATATGTGTCAAAAAGTGTATAGAATCTGTTCCTATTCCTGAAACCAATGAAGTACAATGGTTCTGGTGGTGGATCCAATGGTATCAATTTTACTTTACCATTTGCGCAACACAATCCATTGGCTTCGTTTTTGTATTTTAATGCCTTACAGTGTGAGCAAACCGAGTTCATAGAACCAATAACAACACATTGGTAGTTACTGTAGTCAATTGACACATCGTAACTGAAAGCAGCTCGATTCAAACTTGCGCGATTATTAGTAGAATGTCGCGCTTGCGCTTCACGCGTTTGTGATATCCGAATTCTTTCACGTTCATTTCCGTCGTCACGTTCTTGTGCAGTACGATTTGATTGGTAATTAGCTTGGTTTGTAGCATTTCTGGTTCTTCTACCTAAATTGCTTCGTCTTATAGGAGGCATATCAAATATTAATTATTTTTTCACTAATCACGAACTAAACAAACACTAACTAAGTAAACACTCTGCACAAAACACGATATACGAATTTGTTTCGTGTATCAGTTGACAAAAGCAAACTCAAATTAGGTCACAGACAACTTTTTTTTTTAAATTTGACATGACTTGAAGTCAAAGTCGTAGTTGACTACGTTTTAGTTACAAATCATTTGTATGGGAAAAAGAAAAGGGCTATTTTTAGGGTTTTTCCAGCAATAATTCTAATTAAAAAAAAAAAAAACGTAAAAACCATCCTTGAACTTCAACGAACATTTTAAAAAAAGATTTGGCCAAATTGGTCGAGGCGTTGTTGAGTTATGCGCTTAGCAACACATTTTGCGATTCATTTTTATATTATAGATTTATTCTTTGCTACAACACTCAAAAATTAAATAAAATAAAATATAAAACAAACTAAATTATCCATTTACAGAATATGTCAGTTTCGGAGAATGCAATCTGGTAAGTGTAGGTATTCCAAAAAATGATTTTCACTTATTTAAAAAATTTATTGATCTCAGGATTATACTTGTGGTAGTTCTTATCATCTTCGGAACAGCTATTGTGGGTTACAGAAAGTATAGATTTAGGAAATGAATGAAAGCAATGCTCAAGGACATGATGTTCAATTAATGGCTTATTGTTTATTTTTCATTTATAATCGCGATGAATAAGAAATAATGCTTTAGCTGCTGCATAAAAATCAATAAGTAATTAGAATCTAAAATATAACTTATAATCTAACTAATATTGGTATTTTTTTGGATACGAACTCTCCACTCCCGCAAATCGATTACACTGCACTTAAAGCTAATTCCATATAATTTTTGATCAAAATCTCAGTGTGAGGACCAGTGGCGGATCCACGGTGGGGTTTTCGGGTTCGGACCCCCTCCTTCGGGATCAGAAAACCATAATAAAAATATTTTTCACAATTTTTTTTTTGCCTTTTTGCTCTCTGGACCCCCCTTTATCAAAATCCTGGATCCGCTCCTGGTGGGGACCCATGTGGATATCACATTTTTGTTTATGATTTATTTAAAAAAATAAAATCTACCTTTTTGGCACTAAATTCAAAATGTTTTTTTTAAACTTAAATGTGTTCTCATAAATTTTTGAAGTATCCAGAGTGGCACAGCAAGAAATCCAATTTTTACATTGATGTATGTCTAGCTGGCTTTGCACTTTGCTTTACAAAAATCTCCTTCAAAGGATGTGAAAATGGGTGGAAATTTAATATCGACACTTCTTGACTTTACACATACACGGAGTTTCCGTTGAAAAAATTTGGCCAGCGTGGGATGTCGCCCTTTTTGCTGAAACAAGTAATCGTCCAGATAATTTTTACATATTCCTGGGCAGACATAATGAGACAATATTCACCGATAGAAATTTCCACTAGCTATTTCCCATCAGTTGATTCTATAAAATAAAATAGTCCATCGATGGTTTTGGCACGAACGAATTATTTTTAGGCATTCTAAGAACATATTCGTCAAACTCAAAAGAAATGAGGTTCTTAGGGGTATGGTGCGAGTGCTACCCCATTCGATGCGGATCATATTAGTAATCTGCCTTATTTTATAGCCCTTTTTCAATATTCCTTAGCTGATATAGTTATCGGATCCCCTTTAGCTACACCACTGGCATGACTAGATGCCGCAGGCAAATTTTAAGAGAAGCATTTGTGCCCCATGTGCGGCGCATGCACGCACTAATAGCTGTAGCTATGCTAACACTCACACACACACACGCATTTTTCTTACAATAGAAAGTAAAGTAGTGAAGGAAGCAAGTCGCTTGCACACACACACACAAACACACACACCAACACACTCATAGGGCACACATAAACTTAGTCGCTTACACAGACACATTCTGTGTAAGTAATTTGCATACCGGATCAATCTTGAAAAATTAATGGCTTCCCAGACAGATAATGGTAGACCACACACACAGATGCACACACGCACACACACACATAGTAAAGGAAGCGCTTGCCGCAGCAGTCGGAAAGCAGCGGCCGCAGCAGCAACGGCAACAGCAACGAAGCGTGTGTCTTGTGCGTTGGCGCAAATGCTAAAATATTACGTATACGCACGCTGCCAGCTAGCTCTAGAGTTGCCAACGTTGGCACTGCTGCTGCCAGAGCTGCCACCATTGCTACTGCTTCTGCGGTTTTCAGCAATATTACATAGAGACCGCAATGCCTCGTCTACGTCTATGAGTTGTCGTTGCTGTTGTCGTTGTTGTACTTCTTGACGTCGTTGTCGTCTACTTTGTTGTTGCCACATATGAGTTGTTGCTGTTGATTGTGGGCATGGCTTTTTGGGGGCGTTTGGCATGGGCCTTTTCGTTGGCATGTCGGAAATGAAGCACCATGTGTCACAGGCTGCCACTGCTGCAGCAGCAGCCAGTGTCTTCCTTCCTATTGCTCGACACTGCGTAAATCTTAATCCTTACACGCTTGGCAACACGCTGCTATCGCGATAATAAACAACAGGCAACACGAACATAACGCACACAATGACGGGCAATATCGCATTAACATTTGCTCAAACAATAAGGCCAAAACTGCAGCTGCTGGTCTGCACTTGGCCAAGTTAAAGTGCTGCAATTTAAAAAAAAAAAAAAAACTTCAGTGCATTTCATAGCCAAGTGACGTCAGTTTATGTGCTGGCGTTACCTGGCGCTCAATTAACATATCCAACATAAATCCGGCAAATGTACAGACCAACTTGACTGCCCCCAAGTCCCTACGCTGCGCTGCACTCACTCAGATAACTCATCAGACTAAGCCAACAGATTCATCTAAACTAAACTTGCTAGCCACTTTCATTTCGGGCTATAGCCAGAGCCAGAGAGAGAACTGCCAGCCAGCACCATAGAAACTTTGCTCATAAATTCTGCGCAATTTATTCATAAAAAAAAAAAACAAAAACCGAAATCCGAGTAGTAAAAAACCAACAACCTAGCATGAAAGGTGCGTTGCTTCGGTGACTTTGGTGGCCCAGGCTCAGGTTTGAGATTCGCGTACAGTGGTCGAAATTGCAAATATACATAGTACTTTCTTCTGGAAAGTAAAGACGTTATACAAAATGATAAGTTTTAAAGACGTAGGTGCTTTGTTGTGTTCTTTGGGAACATTTGGGAAGGTACTATAGGCAGATTTTATAAAAAAAACTGTCTTTTCTTAAAGGGAAAATCCCCACTCAGAAGGGGGCGTCCAGGGCACACATGAAGAGAAGGCAGTCAGAGAAAGAAGTTGAGGCGAGTGAAATTAAAAGGATGTCATCGGATAGAAATAAAAGAAATACATAATATGTCTTTCCTTAAAAAGAGGAAAATATTTACAGATTCCCACTTTCTTCAGAATTTTTGTGTACAAGTGAAACTGTTTTTAATAGGTTAGGCATCTTAAATCCTATAGATCACGATCACCAAAACGATATTGACGTACATGTCGAAAGTACCTTCATAAACTTTCCGAGATATAACGACTTTCTATAGGATTTCGCGTTAGTGCAATTAAAATTGCTGTAGGTTATCTCCTCTTTTTTGGGATTGCCATGAAGGAAAACGTGTCCCCGCCACTGCAGATTCTATGTCTTCATCTAATTTATTAATCAAGTTTATTCAATTAATCAATATAAGTACTTTTTTTTAGCTCTAACGATGTTATCTTCAAGAGATGCATTTGTCCTTTAACTCTCATTACTTGAAAGTATGCAAGCTTTTTGAATATGATCGTACAATATAATTGCTTCTTAAAAAAAACTAAAAAGCTATAGTTCACAAAGAAAAAATTTAAAAAGTGACACAAAATATAACGATACGTCTCTTCGACGAACTCCTTCAATCGACAACTTCCAGCGGCAAGCTGGCAATGCCAACTGAGCAAAATGAGAGAAATCAGAAGACAAAATAATGGAATACATTTTAGTTTCAAAGATGTTCGTTATCTTTCTAGAATCTGAGAGCTATGAATTTATATTTCTCATTATAATTTTGGGTTTATTTTTGAAGAAATTTATATAAATTTGAGTATAAACAAGCAATTTTCTTTAGTTATTTCTTTGTAAAACAAATATTACCAAAATTATTCCAATAAATAGGATTCTGTTGAGAATATTTTAATTTTTTTAATATTTATTAATGGCAATCAGCTGATAAGAACATAAGGTTCTAATCCAATATTGATGAAAGAAAAAAATAAATCCCTAAAAGAAATTTGCAAAAAAGATGCGACAGAATCTACAAAATACTCAGTATAAAATAAAAATTCATAAAATATAAATAAGATGCACGAGCTTCTTTATTAAATGAGGCCTTCTGACGTCATATGGGTGGAGGCATTTAAAGCGTCTTCTTAGTGTATAACCGGCCAGGGCCCAGAAAAGAAATGTTTATATTATAAAAATCAATAAACTTATATTTATAAATTAAAAAAAAAATAATTAAGAAACCATAAAAACCGAATTCACCAAAAATTACGATATTCAGAAACAATTGAAAATGGAAATTGAAAAAAAAGAAATAAATTCCTGATTAGTAATTTTTGCTGCCGTGTTTTAATCCTCGTGCATAGCGCAGGAAATTTTTTTTTTTATTTATTTTTTTCTGTTATTGTTATGGTACATGGTACGGATTAAAACAAAATAAAATTAAATCACGGTATACACTAAAAATATATAAAAAATGGGGAAAACATATAAAATAAAAAAATTGATTAAGTGTTAGAAGTATTCAAGCTCAATCTATTTTTTTTAACTCTGCCAATAAAAAAAAAATTTACGATTTTTTTCAAAATAATTTTAAATTAAAAAAAAATAAACAAATTCCTGATAAATAATTTTTTCTAAACAAAGGGGAAATCATATAATATAAATAATCAATTAAGTATTAGGGGTATTCAAGTTCATTCGGACGTATTTTCCATTTATATCAACTCTGCTAATTAAATAAACAAAATTATTTTAAAATAATTTAAAAAAATAAAATAAGTTCCTGATAAATACAAAAAGGCTTCACATAATATAAAAACATAAAGGGTATTCAAACTCATTCAGACGTATTTTCTGTTTATGTTAACTATGCTAATAAAATAAAAAAATTACGATTAATTTCAAAATAATTAAAAGTAAAAATTAAAAAAAACTAAAGCTACGTTAGTAACTAAAAATGTACAGAAAAAGTGGGAAAACGTATCATATAAAAAACATCAGTAAAGTATTAGGGAGTATTCAAGCTCAGTCAGCTGTATTTTCCATTTATTTTCACTCTGCTTATAAAAAAGTTGAAGATTTTATTCCAAATAAATTAAAAATGAAATAAAAAAATGGATACATAAAATTGTAGCTGCTTATTCCTAAAATATTTTATTAATTTTTTTAATAACCCCTAATTCTCTCCTTTCGACCACAGTGCCCTACCCATAGTGGCGAAAGTTTTCCTGCGGTATTTCAAGGAACAACGAAAAGGGACATCAACTCGTAGCAAGATTGATATAAGACTTTTATTTTCAGACATTTGAAAGCTTATTGCGTATTTTAAAAACGTAGGACACACACCGAAGTAAAAACACAAAACGGAAAACAGCAAAATCGAGAAAACGGCAAAAGTAAAAAACAAATGAAGAAACAGAGAAAAGGCAAAAGAAAATGTAAATGGGGCTGAGCAAGCGATTGCAAAAGCTGCAGCAGAGATAAACAACTGAGCAGAGGATAAAAGTTAAATATGCTAATGTGTCAGGCTGTTTGGTCGTCCTTTTCGTGATAAGCGCGTGTCACGCTGAAACACAAGAAATAGCAAAGGCACTGACAAAAGGACAGTTGGCAGGACCCAACAGAATGACGTACAGTCCAACTGACGGACAACTGACTTGATGAGCAATTGCTTGATGGGCATTGGTCTTTAGCTCTCTCGTTAATTCCAAGGCGCTTAGCATACATTTAGGCGCTCCCAACGTATTATGAACGTTGCAATTAGGACTTAGGACAAAATACTGGATTGTGTTTTTCTTTCAAGTGACAATAAATTAAGAGCCAGGTCGTAAAATGAAAAGGTTTTTCATTTGTAGTGGCACAAAAAAACGCTAGAGCAAGCAAATGGTTAAAACTATTAAGTTTCTAATACCCTTTGGCTATTAAAATAAGCAACAGATTAAATTAGTTTTGTTGAGTTGTTGAGTTTTCTAAAATCGAATAACATGAGCAACAAGATTAGTTCGAGAAATAAATAACGTAGTGATGTTTTTTCTTTTGATAGAAAGAAGACATTGCTGAAAACAAATTATCAATAAATCAAAATAAAAATTGGCCGAGATAGCTGATTCTTACGATTAATCTTTAAAAAATGGTATTGCCTAAAAAATTATGTAATAATTTTCAAGACATACTCCAAAGAAAAATAAATGGTTGACAAAAAGTTTTTGAGAAAGGTAATTCAAATAATATTTGTTTTAGAAATGGACGATGCCTTATAAGAGAATAGCTTCTGAAGTATTGAGATGGGGGTAGACATATACGGACAGTACCAAAACGAAGAACCGAGTACACAGGTCAACATGGTTTAGTTTATAGAAAGCTAAGTTATTTCCGAAGTAATTTGCTACGTAGACTCCGAATCCAGGGTCTGTGGTCACTGAGAACGAATAAATATAATCGCAAAGAAATGATGGGTTACGCAGTAAATTACTTTTGAAGTAACTCCTATCTTTCCAACAACTAACATGACCCCGACAATCCAAATCGCCTCTAGGGAATTGTGGCTGGAAACTCGACCAGATCAAGTAACTGTAGTAACTTCTTTACAGACCGCTCCAAGCGCAACCACCATATTGAGGGAGTCTACTCTGATGAACTAAATATTTGTCAGTCTTTCCAACTTCCAGACCACTGGCGTATTTTTCAATCAGGGATCCTTTCCATTTGATCTGCTTGCGCAACATCGTCCTGGAAAACGGTGCTGCAAACATACTTTCGTATAGACTTGCAGCCATAAAGTCACTTCGAGCACTATCCTCTAACTCGATGATAGAGATGGCACAGTAGTTTAATATAGCCTCATTTGGGTGCCAGAACACCAAAATATTACAGGCAACGAAATAGCAGATGACCTCTACCCTCCTACCGGATAAGAGGGATATTCGTACCTATGGCCACTTTCAAGCTACAAACAAGGGAGAAATTTAGCTCTCACACACAGAGGCTGAGGTACAACATTCCCCACTGCCCAATCAGTCTCCAGATGGGACCTAAATTTGACCCAAAATGATACATAAGGCTCTGTGGACTCAAACGATCGCAGTGTTCGGCAGTTGTCAGAGCTATCACTGGGCGTTAGCTTTTCGAAACACATGCGACCAGAATGAATGTTCCGAGCTATAAGTTTTGCAGAAGCTGCAAAGACGAAGAAGAGGTTGAATCAGTAGAACACTTCTTCTGTCCTGTGAGGCTCTTAGTAGACAGAAGAAGGGATATTACTTCCTTCATAACCTAGCTAAGCTACCTTCCATATATCCGAGTAGAATTGTTAGCTACATCCTGGCAATAAAATGGGAATCTTCTAGCGGGACTATCTCAGGAGAAGTGTTATAGAGAGATCTGCAATACAAAAATTGAACCCACTTTGCGTCACCTTGTAAAATTCGTTGCATAAAGTTATTACACTGTCCAGTATCGCCTTGACTGCATGTGTATTACAATTTTTTCTCCTAATTCACTCGATATTAGAGGCCTATATTTTAAATTTCAGCCATCTCTGTTAAAAAATTAAAGTTATTCTGCACTTCATCAACAGTCTTCATACAACTAGCATAACCAAGCACATGTTGGCATAAGTTTTATTACCCTATAGGGTATATCAAATAAGACCAGCGATGATCATGGCCATGTCAGTAAGTCATCCAGTCATCCAGCAAGCAGCTAGCTACTCAGCACTTACTCCCTTCACGCTAGTTGGATTTAATTTTATTGTCACATCAGCTGGAAGAAAGCGAAGCGCGCAAAACAAAAAAACAAGCATGAAAAGGTTATTTCTGACATGGCTGACTGTCAACTGTTGCTTGTCCACCACCATCAACAGGATGCATGCCACACCCACAGCAAGCAGCTTCTGACTTGTTGTTCTCTCGCTTGTCGCCTGTCGCCTGCCGTTGTTATTCGCAATGCAGTAAAACTTATTTTATTGCGTTCTTATCATTAATTTTATGTGGCAACGGGAACAGCTCGACATTAGCGGTAATTGGCAACAGTATTGCAGACAAGCCAATGCCAGCCAGTAGTTAGAGCGAGACAGCAAGCCCAAGCACTTACTGAGAGAGAGAGAGAGAGAGAGAGAGAGAGGGGGAGAGAGCGCGCAAACAGCCGGCACTAAAGTCAATTTGTCACTTTGTAAGTTTCGCTCAAGGCTCACAATAGTAAACGCATCATTTCAGCTCATTTTATTGAGTGACATAGCAGTCAACTTTTGATTTCATGCGCTATAAGCTGTAAATATCCTAACCTATCATTATCATATATCGTACGTCAATGGCAAATTCTTGCGCACCTTTTAATTGAATTGCATGGAAATTGACCGAGCACGGAAATTGCATTGCACTTGACGGACATGCGCAACTACGTGGCTGCTCATTAATGGAATTCCAATAAACGCGACACCCTCAACGGGAACATAGAATCAAGTTGTTGTCAGATGATGTTGTTGTCAGGTGATGTGCCAGAATTATCTTGTATGTGCTAAGTTGAATTTAAAACTTTTGAATTTTTGGAAATGACAATAGCTCTAGTACTGTTAAAATTGGATTTTTACAATAATTTGGGTTGTACTATAAACGAAATTTTTTACAGGGAAAGGAGATCGAAAAAGCAGTTTAATTATAACCAACCGAACTTTCAAATTAGATCCCTTAGTATATCATAGCAGACAGTTTAGCATTCGAAAGTTTTTTATAGTTTCCAAGAGCAGCACAAAATTTTCTCATAATCGATTTACTATTATATAGCCCCCATTGGACATTATTCATTGTGTTTTCCATTTATGTGAAGGTACCCAAATCAAATTTGTCTTTCTGGAGTTTCTATACTAGATTTAATCACAATTTGGGGGGTACAGGGAATCCAAAAGTCGTTCGCGCCCGACTCATCTTTAAATTGAAAGATCATAAAACTTGTCGTCTTTTTCTTCACAATGAGCTTGAAGCAAAAAAAAAGAGACCGCATATCTTCAAATACATGAGCATGAAAATCATTACATTGAACGGCTTGAAAGGCATTCTAATTGGCGGGAAGGTCTCCTAAAAGACCATTCGATCAGAAGGCAGCAAAGAGGATCGGCCAAGAACTTACTTTTCAATAACCAGAAAATTATTCAGTCTTACTAACAGAGGGCCAAAATAGGCCTTCGTTAATGCTCTACCAGCAATATAATTAACTTTTATATGAGACCATTCGAAATCCGATAACGATCAATCGAAAGAATTTCTTAATTTCTGAATTTCTTGCACACATAGTAAAGCAGTATCTTTAATATATGAGAAATAATTAAGTTATTTTGGGGAGAAAAGGGGATATCTAAACTATAAGATTAGTTATCCTTAATCTTATTGTTTATACTGCATTTTTTTTGTCCTCCTAACTATAATGGTAAGTGCGTCAGACTTCTTCTTTAAAATTTTAAGCACATTTGCATTAACTTCATATTTAAAGTGCAATAAAGCGAATTTAAGATAGTGTAAGGAGCTAAAATAATACAAAAGCAACTTAAGTTTTAAAACTAAATTGTGATAGAAGTCCACTACATCAGCATTTGTTGTGTTCCCTGTTACCAGTGAAGACTATGAGAGTGTCCAATCGGAACAAATTCACCTATTTAATATCATACGAATGTTAGCAACATTGAGCATGGAGATTTTATGTCCTCCCCCAAAAGGTGACGTCTTCTCTGGCTAGAAATAATGATATTAAAGATTCCAGGAATTCTATTCAGGGAAATGACTAAAGTTGAATTTGCTTCGATGTTCTCAATGCATTAAATTGGCTCTACTTTCCAAAAACCAACTTACAATGTCCTCCAACAAGCATCCTGGCAAAAAAAAAAAACAAAATATAAAAAGGAAAAATGGATATCAGGTCTCTACAACTCAGGAAATATCTATTCCATCTTCTTGGCCATTAATATCTTGTTCCTATCGGCGGCAACTGGTGTTCCCATGGCTACGAAGATCCTCCATTGCCTGCAGAGCAGGCCACCTTATTTGTGGTCAACGTCCTTTCAGAGATTGGCGCTCAAATACCTTTTTAGCCGGGGAGTTCTCACTCTCACTCTCACATTTTTCGGTCCAAAGATTCGTTGAAAGATTTTTCTCTCAAAAGCCCCTAATGTTGCCTTATCGTGCGTTGACAATGTCCATGCTTCAGCGCCATGAAGAAACACGGGCATAATAAGGGATCTGTACAGGTCTACTTTTGTATGTCGAGAGAAGGCTGATCTGATGGCCTTTTTTTGTATCATTGATGATTGACGATTTCCAAGTATATGAAATCCTTAACAACTTCGTAGCTGTAACTATGTAAGCTATAAGGCATCGTGCTCATTTTTGTCCCATAGATAGGAATTCTTTCGTCTATTCCATGCTAACCCCCAAGGCCATGCTTTTCAAATCATTTTTAATTCTCGAGAATGATGTCAAGTTCATCTGCATATGCTGGTAACGTACAATTTTTTTAAAAGACGTGCCACTGAAAGGATTTTAACAAAAGATTTAAAAAGTCATAATACAGTAAGCCTGCCTGAAATCTCGCTTAGTATCGAATGACTTGAAGAGGTCTCCAAGAATCTATCAACGTCTTCCTACAAAGCTGAACTAACTTTGAGGGGATTTCAAGGTCAGAGATGGCTCAGAAGAACTTTATTCTATCAGGCGTGTCGAAAGCAGCTTTAAAGTCGATAAAGATATGTGAGTGTCGATAGTAGTAGATGAATATCTGGCCTATCGTAGATAATCCGGATCTGAAGCCATACTGATAAGGTTCAATAAGTTCGATTACCAAGGGTTTCAGTTTACGCTTGCTAGAACCTTGAGAAAATGGACAAAATGTTGATCCTGCGATATTGGGCGCATATTGCGGTATTATCCTTTTTGTGGGTAGGGCAGAGTACACTTAGACTCCAATCGATGGACATGCTTTCTTCAGACCATATTTTGCATAAGAGCTGATGCGTGCAACTAATCAACTCCTCGCCGCCTGTCTTGGAATAATTCGGCTGGCAGGCTTTCTGTGTATGTATGATGATTATATCAATATCATAATCGGATTGTGATATGTGAACACCATAATTTACGATTGAAAATGTAAGGACATCTTCTGAGAGGGAGATCTTTTGTACATCTTGCCTTACTAAAAGCTTACAGAAAAGATGCTTCCATTGGTTAAGCGATTCTTCTGTATTCGGTAACTGATTTTTGTTTTCGTCTTTAGAACCAGATGACACCATCTTAAAACGATCAGTTTGATTTTTGAAAGCAGAAACTTCTATTTGATTCTACTTTATCCCATTTGTGCCTTTCTGCGTCCATTTTTTTGCATCTGAAAATGCGTTTCTCTTATATTTTCTGTTCCTTGTAGTGTTTGAAAATAGCTTACGTCTCTGAGGACTGTTAGTTCCTTTGGTAGTAAGTTCCAGTTTTGCGGCGACAGCCATCATCATACCAGCTAATTCGCTGAGGGCAGTGGTAGCCATCAGATAAGGTTTCACAATCAAAGTGAACTCGCTCATGAACCCCCTAGAAGCGAGCTGTTTGAAATGTTTTATTCGTAACTAACAGCCTCAAAAAACGATTCTTGTCCGATATTCGGTTTTGATGTGGACAAATTTCAAAATTATACTGATAATGTCGATCCTTCGGCCATGCGTGAAATTTCCTGGAAGACAATAAACGAATTAACATTCAGATCTTTGGACTCAAACACAAAGAGAAGCTCATTAAAATCGTTTCAGAAATTAAGAACGGGTGCCTTTTAATAAAATAATAAAAGCCTCGCCATAGCCATGAGATATTTAATTTCGACTAGAAATCTCTACCTACGGATTTGATTTGGCATAAAATTTTGCTTGTAAGCGATATTTGGCATTGCGATTATTGCAAAAGTTAGTTGCCAATGTTGCATTTGGATCATTGCAGCTATTCCAGTTGCATCTGCAATTGTGGCAACTGTTGCCATTGCATCTGTTCCTGCTGCTGTTGCGGCTTCTGCTGCAATTGCGACCGCCATTGATGAATGTTGACGCTGACGTTGATTGGCATGGCATGTCGGCTGTATGGATATGAGTATCTGTGTGCATGGATCTGTGTATGTTGCGGTTGCATTGGGCTGGTTGACCCTCAGCTGCGTCCAAACCAGGCCCATAGCATTTTTCGTTAGTTTATGACAAATGCGTTAGGCAGCGTCCAGTCAGCCGTGGATAGCCGTTGACCAATTTTGCTCCCTGCTAATGACATCACGTGCTGCCTTCACACATCACACACTCACAGACACACACTGACGCATACGCTCGGATCATCCTACAAGGACATACATTTGGT
The DNA here is from genome assembly GCA_037043745.1 of Chymomyza amoena. Lineage (NCBI taxonomy): Eukaryota > Metazoa > Arthropoda > Insecta > Diptera > Drosophilidae > Chymomyza > Chymomyza amoena. Next base: position 19,128 of record JBAMAX010000300.1, read on the forward strand.
CTGCTTGTTGTCATCAATGTGCGCAGCAAGGCGTGCAGCGTGCGCACATAAACAAAATACGTCAACTGTATCGTGGGATTTGCTTATGGGAAACTCCTCATTCGTTCTGGGACGACTGGCTGCCCCAACTAACTGTTTTTGATGTCTGTCCTTGGGACCGGTCCAATGTCTGGCATGTTGTTGACAGCCCAGCTCAAATGTTTGTATTATAAGTCCTCGGACTAAACTCAGCTGCCCCTTTGCTTGGATGCCCTAGGAGTGAGATTTTCCATTTTGGTGTGATGTTTGTGATGAGGGATATACATAATATAACTAAGCATCTTTTATGTTCGTACTCTTAACTAGAGCACTTATTTTTCCCACAAAACTTGGAAATTAAAATAAGACGAGTGGAAAATTGTAGTTTCTTTCGCTAAGCTACTTATTTATTTTTAAGCCCGGAACTAATTTTTGGTTGCTTACAGAGAAATAAAGCTTGCAGTTTTAGTTTATTTTTACTTGTAGATCTTAAGGATTTTAGTGCTATACTTAAGTACTACTAGTATTCTTGAATTCTTAACTCTATCTGGGCTTTAGACAAAAAACTTAAACTTCGTACTTCATTTTTCCAAAAGATTTTAAAACAATACAGAAACAGAGAAAGTCAGTCAATTATTTATTCAAAAAGATCCAGCCTTACTATAATTTACTATGAATACTTACTACCTTCATATTGGAGGCGTTTCTCTAGGATACTTACCCTTAAATTTATCTTCACTAAGAAACTATTTTTTAAGTTTTTTTTTTCTTTCTTAGGCAACTACTCGTCTCTTTGTTTCTTGAGCTAAAAAGAACTAGTTCCTTTTGTGGATTTCAATTATCGTAGAAAGTCCCTTAAATTCATCTTCAGAAGAAACTATTTTTATACCCTGTACCGTATGGTACCAAGGGTATATTAAGTTTGTGCAAGCCGAAAATGTATGTAACATATAGAAGGAGACGTCGGAGACACCCCAAACTTACCTAAAATATGATCAGGGTGAATAGAGCAGTCGATATACCCATGTCCGTCCGTCCGTGTGAACGCCTAGATCTCAGAGTTGGTAAGAGCTAGAGTTACCAAACTTTCACATTAGATCCCATATTAATCCATAGGAGACAAGTTTATTTTATTTTTTTGATATCGGGGATAAATTATATAGCTCCCATGGGGGTGTTTGAGATGACCTCGACAAAAAAAAAGCGTTTTAGACGAATAATTCGTTTGTTTATGAAGATATCCTAACCAAATTTGGTATTCGAAAGTTTTTTATAGTTCCCAATCACTGTACCAAATTTGATCGAAATCGGTTGACTATATCATATAGCTCCCATAGGACCGATCGGCCAAAATAACTTTTTAAAGAAAAATTCGCTATATTTCGTTTTTAATAAAGATATCCCTAACCAGATTTGGCGTTTGGAAATTTTTAGACCACTTAAGCAATGTGCCAAATTTGAACAAAATCGGTTGACTATATCATATAGCTCCCATAGGTCCGATCTTCCAAAAAATCGATTTTTTAACAAAATTTGTTGTGTTTCGTTTGTTTGTTAAGATATTGGGACCAAATTTGATATTCGTGAGTATTTTAGAGTTCGAAGCACTGTACCAAATTTAATCCAAATCGTTTGACTAGATCATATAGCTCCATAGGACCATTCGGTCAAAAACACGGTTTTATACAAAATTCGATGTGTTTTGTTTGTTTGTAGAGATATTTGAAATAAATTTGGCATTCATAGCTTTTTAAGGTATTTAAGCACTGTGTCAAATTTTATTGAAATCGGTTGACTATATCATATAGCGCCCATAGGAACGATCGGTCAAAAAAAAATTTTTGCTTAAAAATTCTTCTGTTTTTGGTTTTTTGTGAAGAAATCGGACTTTATTACAAGCTAGTGGTACAGGGTATCCTAAAGTCGTCCGCGCCCGACTTTACGTCCGCCATTTTTATTAATCAATTACTCGTTTCTTTGTAGTTTAGCTTAAAATAACTGGTTCTTTTCGTGGACACAGGTCTCTTGGAGTCTTTCGACTTAGGAAACATTTCATTCTTTGGTTCTAAAGTTGGATGTTATTTGTTTGAAATCTAAGGATAATTTCCGAAGTAATTAGCTGCGTAGAATCACAATTGACAGAACTGGTTCATTAAGTCAGGATTCCGAGATAATAGAGTTTATGAATCCGAAAAACTGTGTTTTTTGAGGTTGCTTACATGCCATACAATTTTTTCGGTTATTATAAAAATTATGAAAATGAAAAAGTACAAAATATACAATAACTAAAATTTTTATGGAAATTAGTTATATTTTTGTCAATAATTAATCAAAAAAAACATATTTTGAGCAATGTTAATTTTTCCGTATTTACGTTCATATATTTTTTCTTATTTTCCTTACCTGTCTGTTTTTATACAATAAATACATTAAGTAAAAAATAAAAATATATAAATAAACAGAAAATTCCCATGAAACAATTATTTTTTCATAAATACAAAAATGTATTTATATAAATTAAAAAAATATATATATTTATTGAGGTTTTTCATATCTTTTAAAACAATTCAAAGTTCATTTTAATTTGTTTTAAATGGAATGAATATTTTCGACACGTAAATCAAAGTGGAAAAAAAAAATTAAATTTTATAAAATTGTCCTATAAAGAACAAATTTTTTTTCGAAGAGTGTTATTGACAGCTCAAATTAAAAAAGTGTTAATTCATATTTATTCATTTATATTCAGATTAATATTAAAATTTAAAAAAAAAAAAATACCTGTGAGCATATTTTTAAAATATAAATCGATATGCATCATATTTATTAAAAAAAAGAAAATGAAGGAATAATTTTTTGTGTCTTGGCCTGAAAGAGATAAAATGAAAGCTTAATAATATTCAATGAAGGAATTTGCTTTAAATTTGATTGTATTAAGAAGTTTAGGAAAGCATAGAGATTTTTTTTTAAATGAATAAAACATAAAATCAAATAAGGTGTTCTTATCCTTTTTTAATTTCATATTGAATAATAATGGTAAAGTTGTTGACATTTAAATGAAACATTTGAAAAATGAATTACTGGCCAATAATGATTTAAGGAATATTTTTTTAAATTTTTTTAAAAAAATATTAAGTACTTATTTTATATAATTTCTTTTTTTCGTTGCAAAATATTAAATATTGTACAAATAAATGTAAATTAACTAGTTCCCCACTTTTAATCCTGACAGTTTAAACTTTATGAACATAATACGGAACATATGGAAAAAATAATATTTACAGAAAAATTTACATATTTAAATGCGGACTTAAAATATTTTAACCCATTTATAGGAATCTTATAGATCACCTGAATGGCACCTTCTTTCTAGCTCTTCTCAATATTCTGTAGCGCATTTTAAAAACTTTACTTAAAGTACCTTTTATTCCAACGAATTTTCGAAATTTATTTCAAATACTTTTACCTCTTATAACAAATAAAAAATCCACAACTATTCCGAAACTTATAATATAATAATAAAAATATAAACCCCAAGAATGCAAACTAATTTAAATATCTTACAATATGTATCTATTTTTAAATAGTAATATATTTTAACCAGAAGTTTTTTTTTTAAATGCCTAACATTTTACAACATAAATAAAGCATGTAACCTTACATTAAAAACATTCTTAAAGCGCCTACAACTTTCGGCTTGCAGAAACTTCCCGCTCATTTTTGTTTTTCATTAGATATTTTTGGCTGCCAGTGTCTGCACACATATCGCATGATAAAATATTGGACTTGTGGAGACCAAAATAAACAAAAATCGAGAGTATGTCGATGGGTCACACTCAGACATTTATAATTGTGTTTACTTGACTTGTTGTTCGATTTTGTTTGTGCCCAATGCAATCATATATGATATTCTCTTCTAAGTACTAGCTAAGCTCTGACGCCTCCGAAGTTCCTGGAAAGGATTCAAGTTGCCCTTAAAAAATATATAAATCAAAAAACATGCAACAACTCAATTATCTATGAAAAAAGATTTGTTAAAGCTAAGCAAACACAATGCACCCATAAGGGCATGGTTGTGCGCAGAAGGGGATGCTGGGGGTCTGGACCCAATAAAATGAATGACGGAAATATAGAAATTTCACTTGATTTTTTTTTTAATTTAACAATTTTTAAATAGAGGTTCTAGCCTAAATTAAGTATTTTTTATTGAAATTGCTTTTGGAGTTTTTTATAATGTCTTATATGTCATTGACTTATAAAAACATTGGAAAATAATTTTTTTTAAAGAAAAATTAAACTTTTAAGTTAAAAAAGAAATAAAAATCACTTTCTGAAATCTTATTTATATGCATATTTTTAAAATTTATATACTTCCTTGATATCCTTCCTTTATATTTTTTTTTAAGTTTTAAAAAATTTTTTTCACACAACTAGATTTCTAATTTGTTCAGATAAATTGTCGCATTTTTTGCGAACTTATTAGAAATTGAAAAAAAATTTACCAAATCTACAGTTTTAGAAGATTATACGATGTCGGATAGTAATAATATCGTTAATAAATCTCAAAAAATAGTAAGCCAAAACCAAATTTTTGAATTAGGCCTTAACGCATTAAATTTAAAAACTAAAATTTTGAGAAAATTTTATCTTTATGCATCGAATTGCATTATTAGTTTTAAAAATACTGCTGATATGCTGAGCAACGTCCATGTCGTTAAAGAGCTCATACAGCTCCTGGTTGGAACGGATGCGGTCCAAAGATCTTTCGCAGTACTTTCCTCTCGAAAACTTCCAAGGCAGCTGCATCAGTTAGCGACACGGTCCAGGCTTCCGCGCCGTAAAGAAGCACTGGAAGGATGAGTGCCTTGTAGAGTGTTAGTTTTGTCGCGCGAGAGAGGTCTCTACTACTACTACTTGATCTCCAGGCTGACATCGTTGTCGGTGGTAACGGCGGTGCCAAGGTAGATGAATTCCTTGACAACATCGAAAGTATAGGTGTCGGCAGTAATCTGGGACCCAAGCCGCCGCACGTCCCTACTTGTCGACAGTATTTACTTCGTTTTGCCCTCATTTACCGCCAGACCCATTTTCGCAGGCTCCCGTTCGATAGCACTGACATCTCGCTTGGTACGCCCAATGATGTCGATGTCGTCGGCGTACGCAAGGAGCTAGACACTCTTGTAGAAGATAGTGCCATTGCGATGAACGCCGGCCTTCCGCAGAACGCTCTCCTTGACGAAGTTAAAGAGGTCGCATGATAAGGGGTCGCCTTGTCTGAAACTTCGCACGGTATCAAAAGGCTTGGAGAGGTCCTTTCCTACCTTGACGGAGCTGCAGGAATTACTCAACGTCATTCTGCAAAGCCTTATCAGGTTCGCAGGAATTATCAGACATTGCGGTATATACGCGATCCATTATTGGGCTATCGAAAGCTGCTTTGTAGTCGACGAACAGGTGGTGAGTGTCGACTTGATGTTCGTGGGTCTTTTCCAGGATTTGGCGTAGTGTGAATATCTGGTCGACGGTGGACTTGCCGGGTCTGAAGCCGCACTGATAAGGTCCAATCAGTGCCTTGTCGAGTGGCTTCAGTCTTTCACACAGTACGCTCGTAAGGACCTTATATGCGATAGGGAGAGGCTTAAACCCCTGTAGCTGGCGCAGACAGTGGGGTCGCCCTTTTTCAGGACAGGACAGAGGGCACTGAGGTTCGAATCGCTAATAAATATAATATATTTGCCTTTAGGCTTCCTTAATGAACTTCCCTCTGAAAAATTCAGATTTTTAAAAGGCCTTTTTTGTGAAATTTTGAACTAAAAATCTATCGATAGCTAAAATTTCGCCAGACCACTGATTAATTTATTACGTAACGATTTTTCTTATATTTGATGTAAAGCTTCTTTCCATCTAAAAATCTGAATTTTTTATAAGATAGCTAGAATTTTACAAGAGCATACCTTATTTCGTTAAGAGACGAACCTTTTAAAAAATGTTATTTTTATAGTGAAATTCATTAATTATTATAATAGTGAAAATGCAATCTAAAAGCTACAATTTTAAAAAGCTTTGCAAGGTGAGTCTGAAATGAATGCTTTTGAGCGAGTTAGGCCTTATCGTTAGCAAACTCAAACCCCTCCCCGTGCCCTTTTTTTTATACCCGCCCCTGGTTGTGCCATTTATGACAGCAAGTCACTCACTCAACTGAGAGAAAGAAATCGAAATCAATTTCTTCATTGGTCCCTCTAATATGTCAAATGTATAATTTGGCTGGCTGGCTGTGTTGAAAATGTCCTTCAATTTGGCACACAAACAAATAGCAGAGAAATAGGCAAAGAGCAGAAAGGAGAATAAACCAGAGTAAAAAGAAAAATGATTGGGCAGCAAAATCCATACACCAACACACACAAATACTTAAACTGATTGATTGCAAGGCCTTTAGCCCAGTGTTGGTTTATACATATTAGTGTGTGTGTGTGTGTGTGGGAATCTGTGTTGGACAACATCGCTCTTTGCCGATTTTTCTTTATTCATTAGTTTTGTGCTTTGGCACAAATTCATATTTAATGACAAGCGACAGTTTCCAGTCCAGGATCTATGGAAAAGCGCATCGACAACTCGGCAGATTTTCAGCACACATACTTTAATGTATTTTTCATGAGTTTTCTAAAGTGAAAAACTTTGCAACATTTTGTAGAGCGTGCAAATAACTCATATTCATTGATATTCCTTTTGCTGCGGCTCAGCCTGCGTGTCCTTCGTGCGCCATGTTATATAATTCATAAATTTTGTAGATTGCTTCTTGCTTGTGGCTAGTCAATGACTTTGGAAATATTTTTGTGCTTGTGGCTAGCCGTAATTGACGCAATGAGCCTGCTGCCGTGTCTTATAGCCAGAACCAGGACCAGGACCAGGACCTGCTGCATGTGCCACGTTGTCTGTGGCGCCTCCTCAAAAACGACCCGACCCGGCCAAACCACAGCCATCCTAAGCTCATAAATATTTTCAAGCAACATTTTCTTTGGCTTTTCTTTTTTTTTGCTCCTGTTTTTTTTTTTTTGCATGTCTTTTGATATTTTTATGGCCTTGCCAGGGCGTGTGCCTCTGTCAAGGAATTTTTATTTCGCTTTTTTTCTTTCTATTGCTGCAAGTTATTTATATGGCGCAGATCGTTAATCATAATCGACGCATAATAATATTAAGTGCACGGCAGACGGAACTAATTTATGAGGGAAATGAGTTAATTTCCTTGAATTGAGATTTTCTGCTGATTTCATTGAACTGTGGTAATTACAAAACATTTCAACAATTCTACGATATATCGTATTTTCCAGCGGATATAAATCGCAGCTAATGTTTAGGAATTTCCAAATGTATGCGAGTGTGTGTAGGTGAGTGTGTGGTTTGTGCAGTTAATTAGCTTAATTTATTATAAATTTGTGCACTTAATTAATGTAATCAAATGTCAGTGGGAAGCTGTAAAATTGGTAAAATGGCGAACGCACAAAAGTATGCTACAATTTTTTTAAATAGATTGGGCATAGTTGCTAAAAGAACTCTCTTTAAAACTGTTGGCGGAAAGTTTTTAAATATGTATGAATGATAGTACGTCGTAAAAAAAGAAGAGCGTAATAAAAATGATTATTTGATTTTGATTTTCAAATTGAATCGGTCATTTCAAAAACCTCATAAGTCACTAAATTAGAATTTTTCAGGAATCAATAAAAACTGTTTCATACACAAACAAATGAGTTTTAACGGACTTTTTTGTGCTTAATTTAGTATTTCAGTGATAAAAAAATTTAAATTTTGAATATCCTTAACAGTTTATTAATAAAAATAATGAAAAAAAATCCCGAAAATTTATTTTTGACTTATGTTGTTTTAGCAAGAAATAGGATTAGTGGTATAAACTTTAACCAAAACAATCGTTTTAATCATACGTTTTATTACTTATTATTGAAAATTACATTTGGAAATACCCTTATTAATGTTTTATTTGTATTAATTTGTCATGTTTTAGTAAATTTAAGGCACATAGTCATATTCTCCATCATTCTCATCTGGATTATCTTCAACATTTGCAGTTGGCCAGCTAAAAATATGGTTATAAAATGGCGTATACTCTTCCAGAATGCTTTTGTGGACTTGCTTTAAATCGTATTTTTTTTTTTATTTATTGGCACATTTAAATCATAAGCCTTGGCTGATGGAAGTGAAATCGAAGTTGTAAGGTTTTTTATTAATAAGAATGAATGTTTAATCAGTCCATCAATATATTCCTACGCTGTGATAGTTCCTTTGTTATTTGAATCATACTGAAAACACATGGACGCCGAAGGTTCGAATGATTTTTTTGTTCTTTTGGGACTTTTTTCCTATAAGATTCAGTTGATAAACATGTTTTTTGTACAAATTTGGCCACTATTTCTTAAATTCCAAAATAACTTAAGTTTTTAACTCTGTGACTGTAAATGTTGAGCTGGAGTTGGAAACCAAATTAATGGATTCTCCTGGGACGTAGATACGATCATGCTTTCCAACATTTTTTTTTATGACTCTAAAATCACGGTCATTTTGTAAAAAGGAACGACCAAGTATGGGAAAAAACTGATAAATTTTTTCAAATCTCTTAGATCTTGGAGATATTTGTTTGTCTCGATAATTAGTATATGCCAGTCCTTTAACTTTATAATTTTTCATAACATTTCTTTTATACTTTGAGGGATTACACGTTCTCTTCTTTTTCGGCTTCACTTGAAGATATTTTTAAACTTGAAATATTACTGTTCGCATAAAATATCGGTTGACTAAAAGACACAAATGTGACAATAATAACGATTGTTGTCAAATTGAAGATTTGAATATTGTGGAACCAATTAGAACAAAACTTTTTAAACGTAAAACTTAGTCGTAAAATTACTCCCGCCATCTAGTAGTGCATGCAAAAACCTCATAAGTCACTGACTAATGTGGTTTTTGCAATGAACGTCTTTTTTACGGTATTATTTGAAGAGGAAGGATTGCATTGACTTATGTAGTTTTTATCAGGATACGTATCTCCCTTTAAGGAACCATTTTCAAAAAAAAAGCATTTTGCAAAAAAATGTGACTTAAGAGGTTTTTGAAATGACCGATTCAATTATATTTAATTGAATTTAATGTTAATAACTAAATCTTAGGCATTACGAATTCATGTGGAGTTTAATTATATAAAATTTCAGCGACTTCCTGTAAGAACTACAATGAATCCAATGTGCTGTGGCGTAGGAGACAGCGAGATAGTTTTGCCTCGTACTTCAGCTTGAAGAAAAAATTTTGTCAGCCAGTTGGGGTAAGAAAATGGCTTTTTGAAAGTATATTAGAGGGTTAATCATTTGTGTGTTACAACGTTCTTTAAACAAGTTTTAACTCAACCGATGAACGTTGGTATGTCTGATAAAACTTTCAACATAATAATTTATTATCCAAAACAGGGCCATATGCAAATTTTAGTGACGTCATATACCCTATAACCAGCACACAATCAAGTCGCTTCATATTAAACTCATTTAAAAAGTAAAAAATAATAAAAGAAACTTAATGTTAAACTACCTAAGAATCTATTAATAATTCTAAAAAAAATACGTCGCGTTGGGGGACCGCTCCTAAACTAACAATTTAAATACAAATAGTCTAATTAAGCAACAAAGATTAACTTAAAAACAAAATTAAGAAAATACTTCAAAAACTTTCATAGAATTACTTCAAAAAATTTGCATGTAAGATACGACCGTCAACGACGTCTGCCCTCGCGTGTCCCCCAACGCGACGTATTTTTTTAGAATTATTAATAGATTCTTAGGTACTTTAACATTAAGTTTATTTTATTATTTTTTACTTTTTAAATGAAAATTACTTAAGTTCGGGGGTTTTTTAAATTTTTAATTTAATTTTTACTTTTATAAGCCGGTGAGATATTTTTTCTAAAAGACTTGTTCCGATTTTATGGGTGTCGGCATTGAAACAACCAAATTTTGGATTGTTTCAATGGTAATGTCCTTGTACCACACTTTTTTCACAATCCAAACCAGTTCATATATCGTTTTCGGTTACTCCTTCGTTACTTTAAACTTTAAAATATGCCAGAGATTCTCAATCAGATTAAAATCCGGACTTTTACCAGGCCAGTCCAACGTAGATATGTCCAACTTATGACCAAAAATCATGCAAATGTAAAAGCTTAGTAATATAATATACAAAAGTTTCAGCATTTAAAAAAAAATATGACTTACCGACTTTACACGATGGCAAGGAGCGAAATGGTCCTGAAAAATGAAATCTTCGGAATACGAAAGGTGGTCCTAAATTGATGGTATAAGATGATTGTCTTAAATTTGTTGATACTTTTTTGCGTTTACAGATTCAGATCACCAACTCCATAGTAGGAGAAACATCCCCAGATCATAAGGGATCCCCCTTGGTTTACAAATTGTCTTAGGCACTCTTTTTTAAGCCGCTCTTCGAATTTACGGCGTACGTAGGATATCCCATCTGAGCCCATTGTAGCCTTTTTTGACGCATTTTTAAGTTTAAGATTGTTTTTTTTTTTTCTGGCCGGCGAGCATAAGTCTTTTCTCCACTAGGCGTCTTCGCATAGTCCTAATGTTGGATCCTCCTGACTGGAGGAATTCTGTTCTTATTCTTTCAGCGGCGTTGAATTCCATACTTAAATGCTTCAATACCCGATTTCCTTGTTGGTCGTCTTCTTCTTTCTCCCTGTGCCAGGATTTCTCTTAAGGCTGCCGGACTTGTAATAATTGCTTAAAATTAACCTATCGAAGATTTGCTGAGTTCAACTTTAGCACTTATAGCAGGGAGGATCCAGATTTCTGACCGCAGAGCTAATATGGATCCTTTATGCAATGAGTCAATATACAATTTTTTTCACTCCCCAGAAAGCTTTGAGATTAAGATCTTTGAACTCAAGCGAAAAAAATGAAAAAATAGTCTTAAGATTTCTATATGTTTTATGCATAATACTTCATATACGGGAGGCTGAGGTTTACCATTATTCGTAGAAAATGAATTTTAGTGTTAGACCTACATTTAAGTGTTATATGTTGGTATAGCATTCTGCTGATAAAATGTTCAATAACTTTAAAAAAGTTCAGATCGGGAATGATACTGAACCATTTTGCGGAGCTCTATAAATTTAGGAATCTGGTGTTCTCATTATACTAATGTTAAAAGCAATGTTGGAATAACATCGATTTTCGATGCTTCAATTAGAAAACATGGATGAATCGCTCAATTCACAATAATATAAGAAATGAGTAGTCTCTTCAGGCTCGAATTTCTTTCTTGTTAAATTGTAAGGCGAGGCGATTAGTCGAGTTCGAACCAAATTTTTTGACTATATCGGACGTTAGCTGAGAGTTTGAGTAGCAAGTTCTATCCAACTTTTATGTTACTTAGTAATTTTTAACTATAATTTACATTGTAAATAAATAAATTATATAGGACGTAATTTTAGTACAAGAAACAAAATAACGATAACTTTGAAACGGAGTTAAACTCATTAATATAGTATACCAAAATAACTGACGAGTTCATCCTTTTTAAGAAATAAACAATCTTTGCATCTATCTCTAATGCTCCTCCTATTATTTCAGACAAAAAATGCAATATCTGAACTCCTCGAATATCAATAAAGCATGTAATCCTTTAAAGCCACGCTTCACTGTAGTTGACAGCATTAACACTTGAATTAGGTAATGCAAAATCCAAAAAAGTTGTTGAAATTTTCCCAGACCAGCTTTTAAAGTAACACCTCCCTTACTCTCTAGCCCCCACAAAAACATGAAAAACAAAAAAAAAAAGTTTGAGAATTCACGCGTCAGGTAGAACAAGAAACATTTAACTAATTTACGTTGTCTGTCTGACATTTTAAGCGGAAGCAGACAACCATCAACAAAAACAACAATGAGTCCTGACGCCGACTCCGACTCCTGCAATGACAACAACATGGCCGCAACAAGAGAATTCTGGTAACGCCCACCTGTCCATCAGTCACGTGTTGGTTCTCATACACAAAAAAAAAGAAAATTCTTGTACCAAAAAAAATAAACACAAACAAAATATTGCCAAAATTTATGAAAAATGAAAAATAAATTTAATTTTAACGCTAGGCATTATGCGGGGGTCGCCCTCAGCATTATGCTGGACTAATGGCAATGTAATGGCCAATTGTGAAATTAGCTGAAAGCAGCTGCAGGGCTTCGAGATATGCCACGCCCTGGTTCCTCCTGCAGAGGCAGCGCCTTTTCCAAGTTGCTGCTGTTGTTGTTGGGGGCAACTACTTTGTAGCGCTTTGAAGTTGGCGCCTGCTGATTGACACTCAACAAGGAATACATTTGGATTTGTAATAAAAAAACTTTTCTGCTACTTTTTATTTTCTTCTATTTTCTTTGTTGCTTTTCTTACGCTTTTTTTATTTGCCACAGCTGCCACCTTGAAATACAGTTAGTTGCCTTTGGCTTTTGCATTTTGGCCAAGCAGCCATAAATACCTGAGCCAATGGCCAATTCCGAATTGATTTTCACAGCCAAGAAGCGATTCGGTCTTCTTCTTTGCGTTGACAGATTGTATGCCATTTTTTACAATACTTACAACAAATATCGAGAAAAAAAAGTTTTAAATTTGAAAAAGCAGCTGAAACAAGCAAAGTAAGCAGGCCAAAACTTTTGCCAACTTGGCTAAACTTTTTATGCTCTTTCCGGATGGGTACATGAGTTCTTTGAGAGGGAATGAACGCTGTTGGGAAAATTGAAGCATACCCTTTATGGCTTACTATTGGATTTGAGAAATGTTGCCCTAGACTAATTTCGACTTTCCCAGTATAGCCAATTTTTTTTTTTTGATCATCGATATTTTCGATAAACCATATAATAATGTTCGTGATTACAATTTGTTTATGGTTAAGGCTCTATATCATAGTAAATACGAAAGCACCATCAGAGAGATGATGGGTAATGCTCTTCGAATTCATCAACCCATCAAGCCAGTGACGGTTCCCTTTACGGGGAGTATTCGGAGCAGGTCAAATATCTAGGAGTGATCCTCAACTGGAACTCCCACTTAGAACAAGTGCTCTCCAACGCTACTCGAGCCATGTGGGCTTGCAGGAAATTCTTTGGCAGCACATGGGGCTTCAGCCCTCATATTATAGAAGGGATATACCGTATGATGGTACGGCCTATCGTCACTATGCAGCCCTTGTGTGGTGGCCCAAGATGCAGCAAACTGTGGCCATCAATAAATGCAGCAAGCTTCAAAGATTCGTATGCATATCTCTCTCGGGAGCGATGCGTACCTGTCCGACAGCTGTCATGGAGTCAGTCCTTGGACTCACACCACTGCATATTCTCATCAAAAAGTCAGCCATGCAGAGTCTGCTGCGTATCCAGATCACATCTGGACTCTTAACAAGTGACACTGGTCATGCCGCACTTATTTATTCCCTTCCTGACCTATCGATCTGCTCTAGATCAGATCCTACGATCACAGAAGTTTTCCACAACAGAAATTTAGATCTCTTCTCCCTAGTCGGGAGACTTGGGATGACCACAGCCCTGTGGAAACCTCCGATGGCAACAATGTTTCATGGATGGGTCCAAAACTGACCAGGGTGTAGGTGTTGGAGTCGTTGGACCCAACATCAGAATCTCTAACGCAACGGGCATCTGGCCCAGCGTCTTTCAAGCGGAGATTTATGCCATAGAGATCTGCGCCCTTAGTATCCTTCTCATGGGAACTAGAGGAGCAAAACATCTGCATTTATTCAAATAGCCAAGCTAGTACAAGGGCATTATCATCCCGACGCATCTCCTCCATGATGGTTAAAGAATGCCACAACTACCTCCAAACCCCGTTCGGCCGGAACTAAGTCGTGTTATGTTGGGTACCTGGACACTCAGGAGTGGATGGTAACACGATCGCTGACGATCTACCACGACAGAGTGCCGCCACACTGACTACATCTCCTGCGCCGTTTTGTGGTATCGGTTGGTCCACAATCAAGACCATAATGAACAAATGGGCCGCAGAAGAACATATGAGTACAGATTCTCCTTACCGCTTAAGCAAAAGCGCTTGTCAAACCTCTGGATACAATTAAGACAACAAGAAAACATTTTTTCTACAGAAAATAGGCCTATCGGACTCTTGAGAGTTTAAGGATAGTCGAGTAAAAATTGTTTTTTAGGGTAATTTTGAGCGTGAAATACGAAAATTACCTTTTATTTAAGCTGGTTGTTATTTGAGATTTCATTTACGAACATTTTGAGTCTAAAATCTTCGAAATTGACTGGGAATTACGAATGCTCATGTTTCATATCACTACTTTGTTATTTATCTAGTTATCGAAAACGGAATATTCTAATTTAATAATCTTATTCGCCTAGTTTATATAAAAATATTGCTTCAAGCTAGCTTAGCATATTGAATCACAGTTTACCAATTATATCCTTATAACATACACCAAAACAACTACACAAATATAGCAGATAAAAAAAATTATACATAAATAAAAAAAAAAAACAATTTGATTGTTTGAAGCTGCTAACAAGTACGTATTAGAATGCTGCCTTGCTTAAACTGCTTGTGAATTGTAAGTAATTGCTTTTAACAAAATGTAGCATACTTTGCAGGGCACTTGAAATAAGGTTGCGAAAGCTCATAAAGCTTAGTCGAGGATTAAATTTAAGGAGAAGCAGTTTATGTGTGACTCTCCCCAGAGTCTAACGGGTGTAACCTAACCTAAATTTAATGGCATTCAATGTCTAGAAGCTGTTTGATTTATTTAAAAAAAACAGGTATATATTGCCTACAAACAAATATTTTGGGCAAATAACAATATTATTATTATAGTTATTAAGTTCCTTCAAAATAGGATCAATTAAAAAAAACAAAACAACAAATAATCATCATTATTTTGTAAACCTATGCTTATTTTTGTGACGTCACCTCCAATGATGGCCATTGCATTGTAATATTGTCAAATAGGCTTAACTCCTTGGAAAAGGAAGATAACAACTTAAAACTTGGGTGTAAAAGCTAATTTTGGCATTTTAGAATAGATTTTTAAAGTACTAGTAAATTTTAAAATCGCGTATTATTAAGATATTCACGGTCAAAGATCATCAAAATCAGTTTTATGATTATAACATTTTATTCGTGCTTGACATTTTTTTTTATTATTTCAAATAATTTTGGGGCATACATTTCTCTTCAAAATATAAAATATTTCTCAAATCTTCCTATTTTTTTGTTCGAGTACTGAAGTTTTTCGTTTAAAAACTACGCATTGAAAAATTGCTTTTGGAAGTCGAAAGAAAGCTGAAGTATCTCCAGAATGCTTAAAAATTGTCGATAGAATCCAAAAATTGGACAGGATAGGAAGTTTTAGTAAGAACTTTAGCAAAGGACTGTTTTGAAATTTTGTATTTGAATAACCTCGAAATTAATACCAACCACCTTATGAAAAGCAATAACAACCATTATTTTGCAATATGCTTTTTTTTCCTAACTCTTCTTTGTTGACGAAGACCATCACTTACACTTCTTACCACCGAAAAGTAAAATAATAAAAATAATAATAATAATAAGAAAGAAAAATAGGAACCACGATTTTATGTGAATCTTATTTAATAATTATTGTGCGACTAAGCTTATGATTATTAATAAATTAGGTCTTCCCGTCCACATACATATGTATGTATATTATACTTTTATCAAAAATTTAAGTATTCTGGAGCAGCTTCCAAATGGAAAACGGTACAAACGTAGCATAACATAAGCATAACATTATCTCTTAAATTGTATACCTAATTACTCTTAAATTTCATTATGCCTAACTGTTCTCTCTTTGTTAACTGCAATATGTTAGCTAATTGAATTCTGATTAAGAAATACTACAAACATAACATAACATTATCTCTTAAATCGTATAACTAATTACTCTTAAATTACATTTACCTAACTGTTTCTCTCTTTGTTTACTGCAATATGTTAGTTTTCAATTCCCTTTTGTGCTATGCACGCTTCTTGGCAGCGCTGCTTCTCTTGCCTTGCCGTCAACGTACCAAGATCAGTTATTTTAGTCTTTGCTAATCTGTATTAGCATTCGGTTGTATTTTTCGTCGCGTCGCGTCTTCCAAGTCAATTGTTTAAAACTTTCCGTGACGTCATTATAAAAACAAAAATAATAACGTTTGGTAATACTACGTTCGTTTTACTTTAACTACATATTTATTTAAAAACAATTAACTAAAAAATATTAGTTTAACCAACAACACATTTTATGTATATTGGCGAAAATAAGTGCGGCAGGTCAAAAAGTGTTTTGGATCAATCTTTCGACTATGACGAATTTGTAATATACACAGAGGTACTACCTCAAAATACAATATTAACTGCATCAATTTTGTTTGCAACATTCTAATTATTAACAATATTAAGCCATATTTTTTTTTTATTTGAAAATGATATCAAATTTTTCTAAAATAAAATCAATAATATCTTACGCGCGTGAATATATTGCGAAAAAAACAAAGGATTTACCCTCTTATAATTGTGAAACTAATTGAAGTGACGTCACTTTCGCCATAGTGAACTTTCTTTTTTTTCTCGAATATTTATTATTGGAAATCAACCCTTGATTTTATGGGTTATAATCCAACATTTATGAAAAAAGTAAGTCACTATACACTTAAAAACCTTTGGTGTGGTATCATTTACATAGATTACTCTATATACATATATACAATATTTAAAAAATCAAGTAGATTCCATGATATGAAACGCCTTCTGAGGTCTTTTGGATGAAGGCGTTTTAGGCGTCTTCTTGGTCTATGACCGGCCAGGGCACATGCAAGCGAGTTCGGATGCTTCCTTATGCGATCAGCGTAACGGTCGCTAAGTTTATTCAATACATCACCCACATAGGGAATGCCTAGATCCTTGTGAACTTTCCAATTTTCGTTTTTTAAGATCTTGAAAACTATTTTAACCACTTTGTAGTAATTTTTGTTACAATTTCTTCATTATTTTTTAACATAATTTGTGGCTTTCAAATAGTTTTGCTTTTTTATCTCCTTTTCCTAAGAGAAAGGATCGGTTCATGCGCTTTGACTGAAAAAGGTTAAAAAAACTTAGTTATATTTTTTTTTCTAAGTATTTTGCATGGATAAAAAATATTTCATTTTACGATTTTCAGCACTATCAAATATTCACGCGATTTTATTGATCCATAAATGAGCTAATATTAAAATTTCCACCATGAAATTCTTAACTCTTTTCCTTTATGGCCTAAGACAAACCTCCAAATCTATAATAAAAAAAAAATATAAAATTATTTTCAACCGTAATTTGTATAGGTCTTTAGTGCCTTATTTTAATCACACCATTTGGATCATTGGCCATCAGTGGTGAAAAATTAGCTGCAATTAATTCTAAATAAAAAAAGTATTTTTTTTTAGAAAGTAGTGAGTTGAAATACTGTGCAGTTCTAAGGATAATGGATTACTTAAGAATCATCACGTAAAGATATGAAGTATGTTGTTTGTGTATGCATGAAAACAGCGAGTAGTCTAAGCTTATCTGTTTTGAGGGTAAAAAACTGATCTCGTCTTGAGTTCCAGTTTGGATTTCACTGAAGAAGTCAAATAGTACAGGGTATTTTGTTTGCTTTAGTTGGTATTTATTCATTTTATTCGTTTTTCCATAATTTTGTATAAATATTTTGCATATTTTTTTCGGCGAAAATAAGTGAAGCTTTGCATTTTTGCCCGATCTCCTCCGATTTTGATAATTTTTTAGATTTGTTAAATTCTATTTTCAGGAAGTCTAATTGAAATAGAAATATACATTTTGTATTAGAATTTTTTCTTAAAATATTAAAAAAAACTCAGTCACTTTTTAGCTGTTATTTTATGTAACATATAATTTACTATTTTGAATATAATTTTTTTAATAAAAATTATATAAAAATATTACGAGTATAATACATATAAATACATGTTTTCAAAAAAATATGAAACTTATTTTACTAAAAATTTTTTATCTCCCACTTTTTATATAATTTAGGATTTACATCAATACTTAGTGCATAAAATAATTTTTTAAATTTTAAAACACAATTAAATACGAGGGTGGATTGATAAGTTTCCGGCCTGACCAAGAAAAACAACGTTTTTAGGATTTTGTTTTTTATTTCTCAACATAATCTCCTCCAAGGCTGATAAATTTATCATAGCGGTGTTCTACTCTAGTAATGCCATCTCTATAGACTGATTCGTCAAGCTCCTCAAAATACCCATTTACAGCTTCGATTACTTCTTCATTGTCCGCAAATCTCTTACCGCCAAGCCATTTTTTGAGGTTAGGAAACAGATAATAGTCACTCGGGGCTAGGTCTGAGAGTAGGGAGGGTGCGGCATCAATTCAAACTTCAGATCGTTGATTTTAGCCATCGCAACGATTGACTTGTGCGCTGGTGCGTTATCGTGATGAAACAAGATTCTTTTCTTCGCCAGATGAGGTCGTTTAATTTTCACCTCGTGGCTCAAACGTTGCAATAGGTCTGCGTAGTATTGACCAGTGATAGTTTTATCCTTTTCAAGGTAATCAATGTATATAATACCTCTTGCATCCCAAAAAACAGTAGCCATAACCTTGTTCGCTGAAAAATTGTTTTTGCCTTCTTTGGAGTTGGTTCCCCTGGTCCAATTCACTGTTTAGACTGTTCTTTGGTTTCAGGAGTGTAGTGGTGGGCCCAAGTTTCGTCAACGGTTATGAATCGACGCAAAAATTCGCTTGGATTACGCTTATTCAACGTCAAATTGGCGGTAGAAATGTTTTTTCGAATTTTTTTTTTTCAATTTTCAAGAAAATGCGTCCTGTTCAGTGTGCTCTCAAATCTAAACTAACATGGTGATCAGGCTGAAACTATAGCTACAAGCTATCTAAGGATGGTACTATAGAACGCCACCTCAAGGTAGGCCTAGTGGCGCCATCTCTTGGTCAGGCCAGAAACTTATCAATCCACCCTCGTAAATCTTACTACATTATGAGTTGAGTAACTTGAGTTTATGCAAACAATTTTACGAACTTTGCCTATTTGAAATCATACGCTATAAATTTAATTATACGGGAATTTGTTTACAAAATTTAAGGCGAATATTAAAGAATTGCTTAAAATTTAAACATATGAAAATCTTTAGGTTATAAAATAAGCAAAAAAAGAGGAGATACGTTTTATTGTGCCTTTTTAAATAATAAAATTTTAATTCAAAATTAAAAAATATATAAAATTTGATTAACAACGTTTTTTTAATATAATAAGAATCAAATCTTTTAAAGTATAATGTTTTCTTTTTAATTTGCTGTTTTAATATTGCTCAATTTTATAAATTTTGAAAAAATTAATTTTTTACTTATTATTTACATTAAATTTCATTAGGTACACTTTTAAATATTTAAAATAAATGAAGAAGCTAATATATATTTTTTTTTAATTTGCAATCTATCTTTTGATAACAACGAAACATAAAGACTAAATTAAAGAGCCATGAAAGTTTTCACGATAATTATTATCGACTTAATATTATATTATTTTTAAATACAAAATTTTTTGTTTAAAATTAAAAAAATATATAAAACTCTCTTTATTTTCTTCCAATGATTTATTTTTGTGGCGGATTCACGAAATACTATAATGACATGCAAATTTATCGGCTGGACCGATTCTTATAAAATTTTGTGTGCCTCAATAAATTAAAATTTATATTGTTTATGTGTTTCCTTTCGACTAAAAAGTATTAGTTAATCTGACAATGTACACAATGCCAACTTAAATTAAATAAAAAAATTTTTTGGAAAATCAAATTGTCCTTTTTAGTATTTTTGTCGCAATTTTGTTATATTTTCTCAACCTTAAACCATTCCTGGACTTCCACGAACATTTCAAGACCAAAATTAGCCAAATCGGTTCAGCCGTTCGTGAGTCTATAAAGTTCACAGGAACATTTTATCATTTTTATATATATAGATTTGATAAGCATTATTTTTCTTAAGTACTTTTTATATCATAAGGACTAATTTAATGATCCTTAAAAATATTTACGATTATAATAAACGATTTCATGTTATATGTAGATCTTTCAAAAACATTTGAAGTATTAATTATGTCAATTCCAAAATTTGATATAAATTTCTAGAACTTTTTTTGCACTTCAAAATTTCTAGTATTGCATAATAAACTTGTATAAATCAGGGTATTAAAAGTTTAGCGCTCTTATGCTTAACTTTTTTTTCCATATTTGTATAAGTTTTCTCTTTATTTTTGGGGATGCCTTTGCCAAATGACTGCGCCTTGTCGTGTGACATTGTTGTATGGCTGAGCCACCATTTTGTAGTTTTAGTTTCGAAACGAATCCTTTGGCAATACAAATACAAATATGTGTGTGTGTGTGTGTGTGTGTACACAACTCTCGGAGACCCATCAAGCGTAATCATAAAGCGCAGCGCGCACATAAATTACAATAAATGCCTGTGAAAAATAGCAAACAGATACTCGGAGGAGACTACAATGGGAAATTCTTTTGAAAAATTGCGTATAAATGATGTGTAGTTGGCCATAAAGAGCAGCACGCGCTGTTGATGGACCCTGCCTGGACCTCAGTTCAGCACAGGTTCGGGTATGCCCCTAGGGCGTCGACACATTTGCAGTTGTACATACATATATATGTATTATTATATATATATATTTTTTTTTTTTGGAACGCCGCACTAGTATGTCCTGCGGCGCGTATTTGTCCTGCATATTAAGTACACTGCTGGTTATCTGCTCAAAAGCGTCGCTCGCTTGGCTGGAATGTCTTTATGTCTAAGGTTTGATTTTTCATTTTTTTCCTTCATTCGTTTCTTGCCCCAACTTGGGGCAGATGTGTTGTTGCCAAGACTCAAGCTGTTTCTTGGGGTGATTTCTTTTGCGGTGCGCTCTACATTAATTTAAAATGACCACATGTGGCGGGCAGTTGTTGTACATAAGGCTGGAGGGGTTTACAGGGCGTGTTGGTGGCGCCCCTTGCTGCTGTTGCGCCATTATGGTCGGCTTGGCCTTCTGCCTTATGCTTTTTACTTTATGTGCTGGCCAGCTTAACGATCCAGCCAATTTTTGCTTTTAAAATATTAAAACTTTAAGTGATATATTAAATGTGCGGCAAACACAAATTAACAGCAACTGGCAAGTGGCAAGTGCCACAAGGCACTCTGCAACTTGACAAAATTTAAACTAAACACCAGCGCCACTTGTTTTACATAAACTTGGCAAACGGCGGCCATAATTTTGCCACTAGCCAGGAAATGCCACACCCAGTTAAAATGGGCGTTGCCAGCGCCCACAAAAAAATAGAAGAAAAAAAATGGCAGTGTGGCAGCCACCTTTTAGAAAACCTCAGGCAACGACGTTAGCAACTAGTACTTGAAGTTGCCACTTAGCTTTCGTAATTTATGCAGGCGAATGGAAAGTATTTTATAAACAACATTTAATTAAGTTTAAAAATTCAAAGTTAAACATTTAAATAAAAAAAGCTCGAGGCCAAGACAAGAGCTTAAAATGTTATATGCAAAACTCCGCTGCTGTTCATTTAAATGCTATAATAGATGTAAATATTATTTGCAGCAGCTAAATAGCGGGTGCTTTTTTCAGAGATGTTTAAGAACAAAGAAAAGCTGAGATCAAAATATTTTTCTCTTGAAAAAATGTCAAATATTTAAATGCTATAATATTTTATTTGCTGCAATCAAAACTAAGAATTTAAATATATTCTGCCTAAAAAAATTTCTAAAAAAATAATTTTTTTTTTTGGTTTTTATTTTATTTGCAATCTGTCATATAAGACAATCAGGAAATTTTATAAGTAAAAACAAACAAATGACAGGATTGATTGTGCTCCATTGAGTCAATCAATAGAGTATACAACAAAACTATTTGCTAAAAATTATTATTTTATTATGCAAATCTATCTGGAAGGTCCAGAATGTGAAATCTTTTCAGACGTCTAACATCCAAGCTATTATCAGTAAGTTAGGAGCCAACTAATTTCCATGTTTTGACAGTCTCTCCAAATATCTTAACGATGATTTGCCTTTTTCATCTTTAACAAAAGGAACATTCAAATCTTTGTGTATTTCTTTGTTGGTTACGTACCAAGGAGCGCCTACAATGTTTCTTAGAGTTATAGATTGGTATCTTTGCAGGATTTCGATGTTTGAATTGCTCGCAGTCCCCCAGAGCTGCTTGGCATACGTCCAGACCGGCTTGAGTATTGCTTTGCGTTTTATTCTCCAAACTAAGCTGCGATCGCGGCCCTAGAAGCCAAAACATTTTTTGGTTTTAATTTTAAGCTGCATATTCTTTGATTTTATATGCTCTTTCCACGTGAGTCGCCGATCCAAATGCACTCCAAGGTATTTTACAGATTCTTCATCTGGTATGGACATACAATTTAACGTCACAAGAGGGCATTTACCTCGTTTCGGTGTGAAGGTAATTTGGACTGATTTTTGCGTGTTTACTAAAATTCTCCACTTTTTTCAGCCATGTTTCAATCAGACCGAGTTGCTCTTGTAAATTTTGGGACGCCATTGCCGGAATTGCGCTGTTTGATATAATTGCTGTGTCTTTCGCATAGGTTGCAACTTCAACATTGTCATTTGTAGGAAGGTCCGCAGTAAAAATTGTGTATAGCACTGGCCCAAGTACACTACCTTAGAGGAACTCCGGCGTTTATTGAGTATAGTTCCGAGTGGTCATCAGCATATTGGACATAAATTTTCTGCTGTTAAGGTACGCAAAAGTCTAATGCATTTTGGTGGCAAGTTTTTAATTGTTGTACCATCAATTTTTTCATATCCGGGTGCTTTCTTGGCATTTATTCTCCAAATTTCAGCTTGCACTTCTGCGATTGTTGTCTGACAGATTGGCATACTCATCTGGCAAGCCGAGTTAAGAAAATTGTCAACCTCTGTCACTGTTTCCTGGTCGAATTCCGAGTTAGATTGGAACACTGAGTGGAGGTGTTGTGCAAATCTTTCCGCTATTTCCTTATCACTTATACACAGTCTACCATTATTATCAACTATTGCCGTTTTCCTTCTGCTTGGCCGCTTCAAGTAGCTGGTTGCTCTCCAAAGACTATAACTTAGATCTGGTGTGCATGGGTATCTTTTAAGATATTCTGATGTTGCAGCATTTTTTAGTTCCCATAGTTTTTGCTTAAGATCTTTAGTAGCTTTATTCAGCAACTGTTTATCAATTTGGCTTCGGCTTAGTAGCCACTTCTTTCGAAATTTTCTTTTGTTTTTAATTAATTGCCTCAGCTCCAGGGACGGATATGGTTTGTTGGAATGATTCGCGCTTGATTGTGGGGTGCAAAAAACTCCAGCCTCATGAATTGACTTAGTGAGCGTTTCAATTGCAGAATCAATTTCATCTCCTGTTTTAAGTGGTACGTCAAGGCGTACTTTGCTTTCAAGAAAGTTTTTAAAATCTCCGATGCTAGATCGCCTTGTGTTGATTTTGTATGGCCGATTTTTTAATGTCACAGTTGCACCATAGGTCACTATACTTGGAGAGTGGTTTAATTCAAAGTTTTCTTCAATGTGGAGTTGGTGTTGTGGTACGCCATTGTATACTACAAAGTCTAATAGATCTGGAATTTTCAGAGATCTGTTGGCCAATATGTAGGTTTTCCGGTGCTTAATGTTGAATAGTTCTTAGCGTTTATGCATTAATGAAGCTCCGTACCTTTAGGATACGCCAATCTAGATCCCCACCACGGATTTTTAGCGTTGTAGTCACCGCCTGCTAAAAAGTGACTGCCGAGATTTTGAAAGAACAAGCTTAAAGTTGTCTTCTTTTAAAGTAGATCTTGGAGGAACATATATTGCGGATATTGATGTTTCAATATGCATTCATTTAATTTGTATTATAGCAGCTTCAATTGTATTTTGTTGAATACTGTTTAGTTGAGTATATTTTAATGTGTTTTTAATAATTATGGCGGCACCACCTCTAGCTGTGTTAGCTGGGTGATACAATAGTTAGCTACAATAGTTTCATAACCATTTATCTTAAAGAATGATTTATTATTAAAGTGCGTCTCAGATATTAACATTATATCTATAGCATTCGATTTAAGAAAGAGTTTTATTTCATTTAAATGATTGGCAAGCCCATTGGCATTCCATATGGCTATACGTACATCTAATTGCATAATTTGTTGACAAGCATCATTATCATATTTTAATAGATTATCTGTAATTTCAGACTGTTTTATTAGATTTTTTCAATTCTTTCCAAGGCACTACTATCCTGTTACTTGTTGAATTTCCAAAACTTGAGCTTAGCTGATGGATTTTTCATGATAGTTGGTTACGGGTATTTGAGGTCTCTGGACAGTTGTGAATAAACTCACTTCTTGAAATAGTCTTTTAGCTTTGCGTTTATAGCATGTGGACGCTTTGTTTGCATTGTTGCTGATAGACTCATCGCAAACTAGCTGCGTAAAGGTGCGAGACGATCAGATGCGAATCGTGCAACCACAAAGCGCCCCACTATAGACACAGAATTGCCACTAAACAATTTCAAAGAGTAGTTTATTCGAGCAATCCACAACCTCAAACTACCGTAACCAAGCGTATCACGAAAATAATTACAACACTCAGCCTACATATGCTCAAGTTTTAGGAAATTCAACAAGTAACAAGGATAGTAGTGCCTTGGAAAGAATTGAAAAATCCTAATAAAACAGTCTGAGAATACAGATAATCTATTAAATATGATAATGATGCTTGTCAACAAATTATGCAATTAGATGTACGTATAGCCATATGGAATGCCAATGGGCTTGCCAATCATTTAAATGAAATAAAACTCTTTCTTAAATCGAATGCTATAGATATAATGTTAATATCTGAGACGCACTTTAATAATAAATCATTCTTTAAGATAAATGGTTATGAAACTATTGTAGCAAATCACCCAGCTAACACAGCTAGAGGTGGTGCCGCCATAATTATTAAAAACACATTAAAATATACTCAACTAAACAGTATTCAACAAAATACAATTCAAGCTGCTATAATACAAATTAAATGCATGCATATTGAAACATCACTAGCCGCAATATATGTCCCTCCAAGATCTACTTTAAAAGAAGACGACTTTAAGCTGTTCTTTCAAAATCTCGGCAGTCACTTTTTAGCAGGCGGTGACTACAACGCTAAACATCCGTGGTGGGGATCTAGATTGGCGAATCCTAAAGGTTACGGAGCTTTATAAATGCATTAACGCTAAGAACTATTCAACATTAAGCACCGGAAAACCTACATATTGGCCAACAGATCCTAGAAAAATTCCAGATCTATTAGACTTTGTAGTATACAATGGCGTACCACAACATCAACTCCACATTGAAGAAAACTTTGAACTACGCATCAGACCACTCGCCAAGGTACTAGTGACCTATGGCGCAACTGTGACATTAAAAAATCGGCCATACAAAGTCATCACAAGGCGATCTAACATCGGAGATTTTAAAAACTTTCTTGAAATGCAAAGTACGCCTTGACGTACCACTTAAAACAGGAGATGAAATTGATTCTGCAATTGAAACGCTCGCTAAGGCAATTCGTGAGGCTGGAGTTGTTTGCACCCCACAATCAAGCGCGAATCATTCCGGCAAGCCGTATCTGTCCCTGGAGCTGGGGCAATTAATTAAAGGCAAATGGAAACTCCGAAAGAAGTGGCAACTAAGCCGAAGCCCAATGAGATAAACGGTTGCTGAGTAAAGCTACTAAAGATCTTAAGCAAAAATTATGGGAGCTAAAAAATGCCTGCAACGTCAGGAATATCTTAAAGAGACCTTGACCCGTGCACACCAGATCTAAGTTATAGTCTTTGGAGAGCAACCAGTTGACTTGAAGCTGGCCAAGCAGAAGGAAAACGGCAATAGTTGACAACAATGAGCCGAGACTGTCAGCTCAAAAAGTGATAAGGAAATTGCGGAAAGGTTTGCACAACATCTCCACACAGTGCTCCAACCTAACTCGGAATTCGGCCGGGAAACAGTGACAGAGGTTGACAATTTTCTTAACTCTGGCTTGCCAGATGAGTCTGCCCCTCCGTCAGACAACAATCGCAGAAGTGCAAGCTGAAATTTGGAGAGTAAATGCCAAGAACAGCGCCCGGTATATGACAAAATTGATGGTACAACAATTTAAAACTTGCCACCAAAATGCATTAGACGTCTATGTCGCACATCTATAATGCCATGCTCAGACTTGAATACTTCCCAACTCAATGGAAATGCGCTGAACTAATTATGCTGCCAAAACCTAACAAGCCTGAACAACACGCGTCATCATATCGTCCCAGTAGTTTGCTGGTGACATT
>JBAMAX010000301.1:0-17247 GCA_037043745.1 Chymomyza amoena
CCACCAGACTACGCCATAAACTCAGTACAATTCGGGAAAGCATAATATGGATGATAACAAATAATTTCTGTTCTTGAAAAGGGAAGCGATATGGACTTAATATGACAAAATTCTTCCGTAAAGGAATTAGGCGCATTGGATAACCTTTTTTGCAACATACCCCAACCATCAAATCCTTAGATACGTCAAATATTTTTGGCTATATCTTTGACCAAACTTATCGGATGGTGAACAATAAGATATCGTTTGAAAATGAATTAGAAATCCTACTTTAAGGCCCAAAAGACCCTATTTTAGAAGAAAAAAATATATATACACTGCCGGAAAAAAGTTTTCGGACACTTTTTTTCGATTACACAGAATAAATGGGATTTTAGGCGCAAAAGGGTATCACCAAATTTTCATTCACCAAGCTGTTCATGCAAGAAAAAAAACTTATTGACCCAGGATTCGTAATGCAGCAAGACAATGATCCAAAACACTCATCTAAACTCGGCAAATCCTATCCACAAAATAAACCAAAAGATAGAACGTTCAAAATCATGGAGCGGCCAGCCCAATCCCCTGATCTAAATCCAATTGAGCTCCTTTGAAATGAACTTGATCATCAAGTCAGATAACAGTGACTGCCTTCGAAAGAAACACTCTGGATTGGACTAAAGAAGTCGTGGGAGCAGCTGGAACTAAGAGTTCTTGAAAAACTTGGCAACAGAATGCCTCAAATCGTCGTAAAATTGTTAAAAGCTAAAGGTGGATATTTTGACGAGAAAAAGTAAAATCGTTCTATGCGTACAAACGTATTATCTGTTACAGTTGAAGTAATATACGAAGTGTGTTCAAAAAGTATCGCGAATTTTTAATTTTCGAGGGTTACGTATATTCAAATTATGAATTTTTTGGCGTTATGTTGTTACTCATGTCTCTTACTTATGCCGACAAGCTCGGCCATTTTGAATGTTCACTTAATTGTTGACAGCTGCTTTGCTTGCACTTGTTTTGGCTCGATTTTTACCTAATTAAAAAAAATGGATCAAAGAACCTGTATCAAATTTTGTGTGAAAAACGAAATTAAGTGCGTGGATGCATTCCGAATGTTGACTGTGGCATACGGAAAAGCTACCTTGGACCGCAGCAACGTTTATCGGTAGTACAAAATGTACTCAGAAGGCCGAGAAGATGTGAACGACGAAGAGCATGCCGGACGCCCGAGCCCTTCAACAACAGACGAAAAAATTGATGAAGTGAAGAAATTCCTACCTAAATTGCTCAATTTCGACCAAAAACAGCATCGCATGCTAATGAGATGTTGGACAACCATCTCAATGGATGCTGCCGCACGAACCAAGACCGAAAAAATTCTTTTAAATTTTAGGGAGTAAATATAAGGTGTCCAATATCTTTTGCCCGTCAGTGTATATCGGCGAACTTCTCCAATTTTGATTATTTTTAATAAATTTGGTGGGTCCTACTAGCCAATAGTAACACCGTCAAATTTTATAGCAAAAATCCGAGCAGAGCATTTTTCGAGTTATCGATCAATTTAAATAGGGTTTTTTTATAATTTTATTTGGCAAGCCATATTTCCTAAACGAATAAATATATTGACGCGAGAAAAGAAAAATAAAAAAATTAAAAAGTGTGTAACTTTTAGAATTGTAGAAGTTATACTTATTTTTATGATGGTATCTCGCATGTTCGCCGTAGTAAACAGTACCTCGAAAAATTACAAATAGACATAACTTTTAGGAATTGAAAGATAATAAGTTCAAATTTGACATGAATAATCTTGTCGGCATTAAAAGGTCAAGTTTAGAAGTAGCAATGAGTATCAAGACCCCGTCTTCAGATATTTAAGGTCAAAGTAACATTTTACTCTAATTTTTAAATGTTAACTAATATTCTAAAAATTGTAAGACGTAAAATTCTCTACAATCTTTTTCTCTCTTAAAATCATGCGGTTACTGCAAAAATATTTTTAAAACAAAAACTTACATATGTTGGCCCCCTACACTCAGATCAAAGTACTATCTACGTCACTGCGTCTTATTACACAGTGTTTGGTTAGAGTATTTGGCATGTGTCAAACATATGGCCAGGTCAAGCTTTGACTTTTACCATATCAGCTACTTAGATAACGCTTAAAAGCCAGCGCCAGCAACTTAAGTCATAACACTTTAAATAACGACTAAGACACGACATGCCCCACCAACCCCGCAGTATCTAAGTGAGTACATAGTGAGTACATAGTGAGAATAGAAGTGAGTACAAGTGAGTGCTGTGAGTAGTGCCGAAAAACGACGTC
Source organism: Chymomyza amoena (assembly GCA_037043745.1). Classification (NCBI taxonomy): domain Eukaryota; kingdom Metazoa; phylum Arthropoda; class Insecta; order Diptera; family Drosophilidae; genus Chymomyza; species Chymomyza amoena. Next base: position 2,303 of record JBAMAX010000301.1, read on the forward strand.
GCTTCATTGCAGCAATTTGCATTTTAAGTTGCTAATGACAAAAGTTATAATTGCATAACGTTCAACGTAGACGAGGATGACGACAAGGATAAGGACTCCAACAACAACAACATAAGCGACATCAACATGCGCAAGTAAGCGACACATGTGTTGTCTCATATACATATACACATGTATCTGTGTATGTCATGTATGTGAGTGTGTTAGTGAAGTATGGACTGAGTGCAGTTGTGCAACATGGCAGGTAGCTGGCGCGGCACTTGGCAGCCGGAAATGAAAAGTAAATCAAATGTATAAGTGCGTCGTACTTCATCAACATTGTCCCGCAGCAGTACGTCCAACCCACTTGGCGTCCACGTTCGTCGAAATTTTGCGCTGTTCAACACTGTCGCGGCGCGCTTTTAATATAATTACAAAATGTATCTCATTGCCAAAAATGAGCTAATAAATTTATACATGTATGCTATTTAAGAGTCGGAGTCGGAGTTCTCTCAGCTAAACATGCTAATTGGAGCATATGAGATTGGGCGCAGCAGGTGCTGGAAGTAATTTTGCATCCTTGTTGAATATTTTCACATCAAAAGGGAAAGGCTATGAAAGATTGCTGCAAATGTATATGAATATTCAAAAAGCACAAATGGCTTGAATGGGGCGATCTGGCAATATCTACAATATACGGCTTTTCAAAAAGAAGTTCATAAATGAAAAATCTAATATTTAATTATCGATAACTCAATAAATATTCGTAATTTTTTTATAAAAATCAAACAGATCGACCTAAAAAGAGGCCCGCTTTACTTTTTTTTGCCGACAGTTTTACAGGTTTTCTAAAAATTTTTTATTGGGTGTACAAATAGAAAACCGCCGTTTTCCCATAGTGAAAGAACGTGTCGGGAATGATTTCAAAAGTTTAAAAATGGCGAAAATGACGTGCAAGACAAGGATCGTCCCGGACCCGTGAAAAAGTTCAAGGATACAGAATTAGAGACTTGCATCCAGTCGAAACCATTACAGGAGCCCTGTATCGGACGCAACTTATACGCCTCAGTCGAGCGTTGAAGGAAAAACTCACGCAATGCTCGAAAAGACACTATAAAGTCATACTTCTACATGACAACGCTCGGCCACATGTTTCCAAGGTAGGGAAAACATACCTGGAAGCTTTGAAATGGGACATCCTACTCCACTCACCGTTCTCTCCTGACATCGCCCCTTCTGATTTTTACTTATTCCGATTGATGACGCATGACCTGGTCGAACAGCATTTTCGTTCTTTCGAAGAAGCCAAAAATTGATCGATTCGTGAATCGCGTCAAAAGAAGAACCATTTTTCTGACGAGGAATTTAGAAGCTGCCAAAAAGATGGGAAAAAGTTGTGGCTAACAATGGAAATTATTTTGAAGAATGAGAATGTAACGAATTTTTTACAATAAAGCCTCAAATCATGAGAAAATTTGCGGTTTTCTATTTGTTCTCCCAATACCTAAAGGCTGATGAAGTAAAAAGTATAAAAGCTTTAAAGATGGTATTTAGGCATTTTTTGTAGCCAGTCATAAATTTTTATAGGAGATTGGTACTATAATCCTATCCTTTCTTAAGTATATGCATAAAACTGATCGTCCCTTTAATACTTATTAAAACTCGCTCTCTAAGCTGCAAATCGTTTAGTTAATTTCACTTGAACGTCGATGGCAGGAACTTTAGTGAATTGAAAACGAACGCCCTGCGTTGTCGATTACTAATTTATACACTTGTACTAAATTAGCTATACGCACACCTCCACAAAGTAATACAAATATTACATGGTAATATTTGGACCAACTAACCCTTGGGGTCCAACAAGCTGCAACAGTCTTGGCGATTTGTGGGTTGCCACCGTTGCATATTTAGTGCTCTTTGGAAGCGAAGCACAAAGCATCCAATATGCATAATGTGTGCCCTTTGATTTCGTTGCTCCAACACACACACAAGCTGCATAAATATATACATACATATACTATATATGCATAAATGCATGCATGTATATGTATATATTTATTTTTATTTCTTGCAAATGTGTTGCCTGTGGTGGCCCTTGTGTTTTAGTTTACATTTTTTATTTATAAAAGGAGCAGCGGCTTTTATGTTGGCCAATGGTGACCATACAACGAGTCCTTACCTCCAGCTAAACACTTTTGCATTAAGAGTGTGCTTCACTAATCCATATACACACACACACACACACAAGCATGCCAACCACTTATGGGTAATTCTTTTACAAATCAGAAATCTTTTATGACTTGAGAATTTTGTTTTTTTATTGTTCGTATTAGTTTAATCAGTTCGAGAGACATTGAAAATAAATAAATTTAGAATTTTCAAATTTTTTAAAATAAAATTTTATTAAAGCTCTTCAGTAATTTAATTTAATTTGTCTGTCTGTCTGTCTGCATGCAGTGATTTTAATTTGAGCTGTTTAAAAGTTGTGGGGAGTGAAAGTGGGGAGAATGCGTAAAAAAAAAGCAAACGAGCTTGACCTTAAATGTAATCTATACCTTAACAAGAATCTAAATTATAGTAAGTATATTATAATATACTAAAGTCTAACTTAACCTAACCTACCTATAAAAAGTATGAAATAAAAAATTAAATTAAAAATTTAAAAAACACCCGAACTTAAGTAATTTTCATTTAAAAAGTAAAAAATAATACAAGAAACTTAATGTTAAAGTACCTAAGAATCTATTAATAATTCTAAAAAAATACGTCGCGTTGGGGGACCGCTCCTAAACTAACAATTTAAATACAAATAGTCTAATTAAGCAACAAAGATTAACTTAAAAACAAAATTAAGAAAATACTTCAAAAACTTTCATAGAATTACTTCAAAAAATTTGCATGTAAGATTTGACCGTCAACGACGTCTGCCCTCGCGTGTCCCCCAACGCCACGTATTTTTTTTAGAATTATTAATAGATTCTTAGGTACTTTAACATTAAGTTTCTTGTATTATTTTTTACTTTTTAAATGAAAATTACTTAAGTTCGGGGGTTTTTTAAATTTTTAATTTAATTTTTTTTAATAAAAGTAGCTATTAAATAAAATTAACATATAATTCTGTAAATTTCAAAGTATTGATTTTAGTTAAAGGTACACAATTAGTAAATAAGAAATTGTTTATTATTATTAAATTAATTATTATTAGATTTAGGTAAATATTAGCATTAGCTTAAATATTAAACTTATCTGTAATATAATCTTATGCCTATATAAAATTCTCGTGTCACAATGTTAGTCATACTCCTCCGAAACGGCTGGACCGATTCTCATGAAATTTTCTGTGCCTATTGGGTAGGTCTGAGAATCGGCAAAAATCTATTTTTTATACCCAGGGTTGCCACCCCTAACATTTTTTTTTTAAATTTTTACCAAAATCCTCCGGAACGGCTGGACCGATTCTCATAGAAATTTTCTGTGCCTATTGGGTAGGTCTGAGAATCAGCCAACATATAATATTTTCATACCCCTAAGTGATAAGGGTTGCTCACCCCTAACAATTTTTTTTTTAAATTTTTACCATTCTCCGAAACGGCTGGATTCTAGTGAAATCCTCCGAAACGGCTGGACCGATTCTCTTGAAATTTTGTGTGCCTATTGGGTAGGTCTAAGAATCAGCCAACATCTATTTTTCATACCCCTAACGTGATAAGAGATTGCCAACCCTAACATTTTTTTTTAAATTTTTACCATTCTCCGAAACGGCTGGACCGATTCTTGTGAAATTTTGTGTGCCTATTGGGTAGGTCTGAGAATCGGCCAACATCTATTTTTTTTACCTCTAAGGGATAAGAGTTGCCACCCCTTACATTTTTTTTTAAATTTTTTGACATTTTTTTTAAAATATTTTTTTATAGTGTGGCATTGTGTACATTGTCAGATTAACTAATATCTGTTTTAGTTAATTGTTTTTGTCATATATAAAAGAAACTTATGTTTCACGTGTTACGGGTGTTCTCATGAAACGCGTCGATGAATTTCAAATCTGATTATTGCGTGTGTTAGAGGTAGTCAATACGGAGGTTTTTTTGGAAGAAATGCAACAAATCAAATTAATTATCAATCTAATCGTACTGCCCAGGAACGTGAAGATCGCAATGAACGTGAAAGAATTCGGTCAAGACAGACCCGTGAAGCGCGACATTCGACTAATAATGGTGCAAGTTTGAATCGAGCTGCAAACTAATCTAAAAATCTTATATTTTTCCAGATAAGCTAACTAGAGAATCTTACGATGTTTATTCACTTTAAGAGTATTCAAAAAGTTTGGGCAGGACAACGCCTGCCGGGCCCAGTAGTATAATTTAATATTTATTTATAGTTTTCTAATTTGGAATTAATGCTTAATTACAATTCAAAAACAAGGCAAGACGGCGATTAAGTTATTTCAGAATAAACAATTAATTTAATTACAAAATAATATATATAACAGTGAATAAATAATAAACAATTACACCGAGAATAAATAAAATAAATAATAATTAATAAAATATTGACTGATCTACACTTGACAGAAATCGTTAAAAATGTTGAATACATCCTTCCTAAATTGACAAATATCAAAAAATTGAAAAAATATCAATTTTCAAGATGTGTAGTAAGTAAAAATTTATTTTAGAAAAGTAAGATATTGCCGTTTAAGATTTTTCACTCAGCCAATATCCATTAAAATGAATTATTTTAGTGTCTTTATAAAGAACAAGCTTTATATTTATGCAACAATTTGATCTGATTACTCTGTAGCTATAGGGAATCTGCTCTATGTAACTATAAGTTTCAAACATATCGATAATTTCAAATTTATGACTATTTATAATTACAATCTAAATAGTGTTAGCAATACGCTGGTAAAACGATTGTGTGACTGTGGACGGTGCCGTCGTTTGAGCAGTCGACTATAAGCATTTGTGGCTAAGGATCGTTGCAAGCTGGTTCGGATGTTTCGTTAGCGTTGTCCATATACCTTAAACTGTGTTTTCCCGATAAGTGCAGCCTTTGGTAGAGGATGTTGAGGTCATTATGCAAGACGTCGTTTCCAACAAACCATTCTGCTCCGGACCGATCTTGTCAGTACCTTGTTTTGCATCGTTTGTAGTCATTTGATAAGGATCGTCGCAACAAATCCCCAGACGCGAGTATTGTGTATGTGAAGACTGGTGCTCCAATAACATTTTTAACAGTTCATTGAATAGCAGAAAAAGCGACAATTTGCTAGAACTTTTCAGCATCCAGTCCAGTTTTTTTAACTTTAATTTGCAGCTTTTGACTGTCTGAGTGATGTGGGGGCCGTATGTCAGTCGTCTGTCAAATGTGACTCCCAGATATTTTACTTTGGTGGCTCTTGGTATCGGAGATCCCAGTGTGACCTCAGGGCAGTCCCCTCTTCTGATGGCAAAGGTGATGTACACTGATTTTAGTGTATTAATGGTTATATACCCGTCCAGCTCTTGAACTCGTCTAAATATGCTTGTAGTAGTTCTGATGCTTCAAGCTCAGATGGACTGCTGCTCAGTATTGCCGTATCGTCTGCGTATGTTGCTATTAGCAATCCAGTGTTAGGTGAGGGCTGCGACATGTCTGCTGTGTACAGGATATATAGTGTGGGGCAGCCGAACACTTCCTTGAGGAACACCTGCTCTTACTTGCCGAATCGTTGATAGCTTGTCCTTTTGCGACTTCAAAGCTTCTTCCTTTCAGGTACGAGGCTAGCAGTTTGTAGTATTGGTGGGAGAGCAGCTCTTATCTTGCTCAGGAGTCAAAGGCCTGTTTGACATCTAGAAAGACTGCTGAACAGTATTCCCTTTTTTCAAAAGAACCCAATATGTGATGGGCAAGTCTGTGTATTTGTTCCGGGGTTCCATGCTGACTCCTAAATCCAAATTGGTGGTCTGGTATTGACCCTTTTAGATCCAGCTGTCCAAGCACTCGTCGCAAAAGTATTCTTTCAAATACCTTGGATAGTACTGATAACAAGCTAATTGGTCTGTACGAGGCAATTTCCCCAGCGGGTTTGCCTGGTTTTGGAATCATCACAATCATAGTACGTTTCCAGCAGGCTGGGAAGTGTTGGAAAATATTTATTAACATTCATTTTTTTATCGTCTTTATAAAAACAAGCTTTATATCTTGAAAAAATTTGATGTGATTACTCGTATTAAAAAAATTTTAATATTATTAAAAAAAAATTTTAATAATATTAAAAGAAATATTCTACTGTTGCTCCTCAAAATCGCTGATTAAGCCATATTTATGAAAATCTATATTCTAAATTTATGAATTTCTTTATAATTATAAAAACTGGGAAACAAGTCCAATATAATTTAAAAAAATATATAGAATAGACATTTTTAAAAACTAAAAAAAAAAAAATTGTATATATTTTTTAAATTTAACTATTATAATATTAATAAAAACTAATCGATTTATCGTCTTTACAAAACAAACTTTTAATCTTGATTTTATTAGAGCAAAAAAATTTTATGGGACTATTAGAATTTACAAAAATTTTAATAACATTATTATTTACCGCTCTCCTTTCTTCCGACTTCTCCCCCTCAAAATCGTCTTCGTTAATGACTGAGGCATATCAAGTCGTCCTTATGAAAATCTTAGTCCAAATATATATCATTTTAAAAAATCCACAACAAATTTAATTAAAAAATATATAAAAAATACAAAATATATATTTTTTAAAATCAAAAAAAAATATATTGTTTTTAAATTTAACTAAAATAATATATTTTCCAACTTGCCTTGTAATAAAATCACCCATATAAAAACTGCACACATACAAACATACACACATGTTGTCGCATTGGTTGTATGGCTTGTTATTAAGTATACGCTCTGTTGTTATTTTTGCTATAATTTTTGGGGGCTTGCCAAAACTATAAAAACCCAAAACAAGCAGCGTCAGCAACTAAAGCGTTTTATATTAAAAACAAAAGCAACAGGGAAAGAGAGTAGCAACAAAAAAAAAAAAATACAAATAAAGAGCAACAGCAAAGAGTGCAATGAAAAACAAAGTATATATTTACGCGCTGGCTTTTAGCAGCAGCTACATATGTATATGTGAGCGAGAACGAGTGTGAAATACAAATATGTATGTGTGTGTGTGTGTGTGTGTGTGTGCATCCTATGTGACTGCTGCTGTCCAATGTTTTCTAATTTTGTTACAGTTTGGGCTCTTCTCAGCCAACAAGTATGCTATGGTTTTTTTTTTTGCTGTTTTTGCACACACACTCACACACTCTTGACTTTTAACTTTCTCTCTTTTACTTTAGTGTATTTAACGTATTTAACATTTTTCTTTAATGATACTCGACACAAGTAGCATTTGTTTGTCTGTCTGCTATTCGCTTGCATGTGTGTGTGTGTGTGTATCTATGAGAGTATGTACTTGGGAGCTTTATAAGCTTGTAAGCATTTTGTGCGCCGTGTTAGCGCAAGGGACAGTCTGCGGTCGGGTAGCTGTTGTCAAAGTGACCTCAGAGTACCAACCCAACAAACATTACGTAAAAAAAACAGACAAACAAACAAAAAAGAAATGCTTAAACACTGCTTCACATGCATGTTTATAATGCAAGGCATGGTAGTGTGTGTGTGTGTGTATGTCACCATATATTTCTTCTTTTTTTTTGTCAGCTTCTTATGTATGTGTTGCATTAAGTAAGTGTACATATTTGTGTGCACCATGTGTGTATTGCTTTGTTGTAGCTTTAATGAGCTCAAGGACAATTGTATTTAAAATATTTTAAAAGCAAGATGACTGCTTATGAAAATAGAAAATTTTCGACAAGATAAAAGTGCGACAAAAAATAAGTTTTTTAAATTTCTATACAATTATAATTCTTGGTGCCACAGACAATGCTGCGAGACGGTTTTCAAATCTATACTCACAAAAAATCCAATTATATTTTTGAAAACATATTACTTATCAAAAAGTTTTTTTAATTTCTGATTTATGTATCTATATCTAAATTTTTGAAAAAATCAAATATTTTAATTCATGATTTTAATTTTTATAAAATCTCTATTAAAATCTTTCATACCCCATCAACGTGCAAAAAGCATCTCGAACTTAAGAGTTTCCACCTAGTTTTTGAATTCAATAATAACATTTCCAAATTTTTTTTGTATTTAGTACACCTCCAGGGAGCTTAGGGCTTAAACAAGAAATTTCCACCGGACTCTATTTGGGCAGTTTGCTTTTCTGTGTCCCAGCTGATATTGTGTTTGGACTACTCGTTTAGTATTCTACGATGCCAGGTTACTTTTGGCCTTCCCACTCGTCTGTTTCCTTGGGAGTTCCATTCCTGACGATGCTGCTTCGGTCCTTTTCTAAGAGCATGGCCGATCCAACGCCACTTGCAGGTTCTTATCTGAGTGCAGATAAAAACTTCACTAGTGTAGTGCCATTGTTCCGCGTTTGATATCCTGTTGGGCCAGAATATCCCGCATATAATTCTAAGGCAGTTGTTGATGAATGATTATAATTTTGATATCATTCTCCGCTTGGCCAGCCACGTCTCGCTGCCGTACAACAAGATGGATTTGACGATCGCATTGTAGATCCTTAGTTTTGCTCTTCTGCTTATTTGCTGGTTTCTCCATATGCGGAATAAGCGTCCAAATGCTGATGGCGCTTTGAAAGACGATTCTCTATATCCTCATCCACCCCACCACTGGTGGAGATAGTGGTGCCCAAGTTTGAGAAACTATCGACAAAGTCGATTGTTTTCCTGAGATAGTTATGCACCTTGGCTGGTGTGGTGGAGACGCATCGCTTTGGTTTTGGAAAGCCCAACTTTGCTGGCAAGGATCTCGAGATCGAGAATGTCGTCCGCGTAATCCAGGTCTTCCAAATGACGGGCGAGACTCCACGTAATCCCACGCCTAGACCTGCGTACATCTCTCATAACCTAGTCAACTAATATATTGGATAGTAGTGGTGATAGGGGGCATCCTTGCCTAACACCTGTGTTTGTTTGGAAAAATTTACCAATTGTCCCGTTGTGTCGTACCGCCAAGTCCGCATCATCGTAAATCGCTTTTACTATCGATACGATGTTGATTGGCACTCCTTTCCTCGCCAATGCCCGTCATATCGCTGCTCTTTCTACCGAGTCGAAGGCCTTCTTGAAGTCCATGAACAGGAGGTACTGTGGTGTGCGCCACTCCACAGCCTGGTTGGTTATAATGCGTAGTATGTTAGCCTGGTCTACGCAACGTATGTGTGGTCTAAAGTCTACCTGTTCATCGCGAATTGTTGGCTCGATTTTTTCTTGAAGTCGATCGTTCAGTAAAGTTGCTTGTATCTCGTAACTAGGGTTTAGCAGCGTTATTCGTAGCCAGTTGTTGCAGTCAGTAAGGTCCTCTTTCTTTGGCAGCTTGATGAGATTTCTGCTTTCCAAGATGAGGGCACACACTCAGTCTCTCATATGCGAGTGAAAAACATTTCAAAATAAATTAAAAAAATTATTTATCGGCAAATCTCATAATAAATTGATTTTCTTAAACACCTTCTAAATTCATTTAATTACATAATTGTCTAAACGTACTAAAATCATTTTTTCAACCATTCTAGAAGCGTTAACTTTCGGAAACAATTGTCCGAAAAATTAATGATTAATAAAAAACTTGGAGGATCGTTAGGTTGAGCAACCGTTTTGGCGAATACTATTTTTAAGCTTCCTTAGAAGCCTAGCGCGAAGTGGTCTCCTTGCACTGCGATGACACCTGAGTCTTTAATTGTATCTACTATTGTGCCTCTCCATCTGCTCTTCTACTATATGCTGAAAATCAAAATCTTTGATTTCGTTTTGATTTTGCATATTTATTGCAAAACTAATTTTATATGTGTTTTGAATTCGATACCTTTGTTGATGCAATGCTAATCCTATTACTATTAGGTAAAGGGTTAGCCGGAAAGAGTACTGAAGACTGCTCCCAATGACTAGTAAAAACTTTGTTGTGGATCGATTCATAGTTCGAAAAGCAGCCTACAAAGCTTGAGGGTTTTTCGAAATCTTGATTACAAAAAATGGCTCTGCTGTTACTATGTTTTGAAAGAGATAGTGCAGGGCTTTAAAAATTGCAATATATATACTCAAAAAACTTCTCACAACTTCGTCTCTAACAAACTAGAATACCATGCAAATAGTTCTGTTCCCAACAAAATTATATTTTAGCCTGAATTTATGCCAATTGTTGACAAATTTATTTTATCAGATAAAATTAGCCTCATAGCATAACCTAATGACTTCAAGACACAATTTAATTTAAGTCAAATTGTTTTATGGACATAATTTTTGAGCTCTCCTTGGTTTTCTGATCTCACACACACACACACACACACGACACACTTACACACACAGCTGCATATGTCCTGTATTTTAGAAATGCGGCCGCACTGCAGTGTTTTCCATGCATAAGATAATCATATTTCTACTTCACTTCTTACTTAGATATTTTTTTTTTTGGGGTACCCCCCATCATCATTGGCTTTCTCATTTTCCCACTGACTGCATGCCGACCGACCCCTTTGCCCCGCCTGGCCCGCAACTAAATAATATAAAATATGTACAAGTCAAGCTGGCAAATTACGAGTATTGTGCGCAGTTGGCAGCACTTGCCAGCTGGCAGTGCAGTAAGTCCAAAAAGCAAAAGTAGCAACAATAACAATAAGAACCGCAGCAAACTAAGAAGAGAATAAGTGCAAAAGTAGAAGAGCTGCAAGAAGAGTTCTCCATATACTATATATAAGAAGGAATAAAAAAAAATCCAAATTAAATTTCGCATAATATGCTTGAGTGTTTTTTGTACTCGTTTTTTTTTTTATTTTCTTACTTGGTATTTTGAAATACTTTCGGAGCGAAAAAAGTTTCCACTTTTGCGGCTTTGCACAAGTTTTTTTTTGCCAGCCACATGTCGCATTTACTTTTATTTGTTGTTTGTGCCAAAAATGACAAACTGACGCAGTTTTCTTGTGCACCGCCTGTGTAATTTGATGAAAAATTCGAGTCTGATTTGAGTTATGCGAACTTGAACCAAAGTGCTAAAGCTTAAAAAAAAATATTTTTTATATATGTATATAAAAATAAGTGGCACATTCGCGAGATTTGACACACAAATCAAAACTATTTTGAGCAGCCAGAAAGTTGATATTTTTGAGAAAATTTGGCATAAGCCAACTTTAGGCCAACTGCATTGGCGTCATTTTGGTCCCCAATGAGGCGCATGAATCTAATTAGTTTGCTTGCTTTGCGGCGTTTGCTTAACTTACAACCACCCACCAACACACACACACACACATGTGTGGCACACCGGAAACGGAAGTTTGCCTTGTAGTAGAGCAGAAACGCGCGTGGCCATTGTTGTGTGCGCGGCAAGCAATTAGCCAACCAAAGGCACCAACCGCCATCCAACCGGCACTAAGCAAAGCCAACAATCTAACAGCGCAGCTCGATGCATGTAACATTGAGCTACTAACTTGTCCTCAGTGTTGTCCATTCAAGCCTAAATGTCGCCCACTGTCACCAAAGCAGCCACCCAGACCACCCAGCCCACCTGTGCACCACTATGCCAGGCACAATGGTCGAAATTATCGAACTAGCTGCACTTTATTGAAATGTTGATTAGCTGCAAAATTGTTTCATATTACTAAGGTGACGAACCAAGGTCTACAGCTCGTTACCTGATTAAATGGAAAGGTTGTTTAACCTACTACTAACTTGTCCTCAGTGTTGTCCATTCAAGCCTAAATGTCGCCCACTGTCACCAAAGCAGCCACCCAGACCACCCAGCCCACCTGTGCACCACTATGCCAGGCACAATGGTCGAAATTATCGAACTAGCTGCACTTTATTGAAATGTTGATTAGCTGCAAAATTGTTTCATATTACTAAGGTGACGAACCAAGGTCTACAGCTCGTTACCTGATTAAATGGAAAGGTTGTTTAATTTCTTATTTATCTGTTATCTGTTATTACTGAAACTGAAACAAGAAGAAATATTAGCAACGACCCCTTTAAAACTGACACGAATTGGACAATGGAAGGACTCTAATGTAACCATCCCGACTTGCGCAAATTGAAGGTGAGATGGTCAAACTCAGGATGGCGATAGCTGGAATTAGTGAGATGAGATGCATTGGAAATGGAGTAACAACAACATCAAACGGCAATCTAGGACTACATAATGGATATGAAGGAGGCAATCACGGGGTAGGAATCTTTGTGTCCAAACGTTATAAACAGACACTCTTGGTCTAGCACCCCGTATCCGACAGAGTGATTACTGCCAGATTCCGATGTAGAGCTAGGCACTTCTCCAAAGTGCAATGCTACGCCCCGACAGAAGACGCCCGAGACGAATTCAAAGGCGAATTCTACGCTCCCTCACATCTACGCAGAATGGGATCAAGAGATGAGATATCACCAGACTCATGGTTGATTTCAATGCGAAAGTTGGCCCGAAGAACAACGGACTGATTTCAGTCATGAATCAACATGATTATGGTACACGCAACAACAACGGAGACAGACTGGTGGACATTTCAGCTGTATTTTATGGACATCTCCGAATGGGCATGCACGAAGCCAAATAGATAACATCTGTATAAGCAAAACATGGAGGCGATCATTGACGGATGTACGAAAAAAGGGAGGAGCATCAAAAGACAGTGACCACGATTTGGTAATTGGAGAGCTGGAAATCAAGCTGATAAAAAACTTCTCCACTGCCAGCAGAAACACATGCCGACCGCCCCCCTTCAATTGACAACGTCTATCTGATACCAACGTCTCTGTCAGAATGTCAATGAATCTGCGTGCTCAATTGGTACCACAACAGGAACACTCTTGGGATCAAGCATGAAGTCTACTAAGGAACACCGCGGAGGAGATTATCGCCGGCCGCCTACAATGACGCACCAACTGGATCTCGAAACGGACATGGACCCTGATTAGCAGATGGAACGATCCTACGGGGTTGCCACTTAGTTGCTGTACTAAATGTACTGTTGTCATACAGATTCATTAATATTTATTTTGTATAAATAGGAAGGCAGAAAATTATCGCTTAATGAAATAAACAACTAATAGCGATCCAACTGTTAAAAACATTTATTTAATTGTCTAAACGTTCTAAAATAATTGCAGGAAAGTGGCAACCCTTTGCTGCCATTTGCTTATCATCATCATCAATTCCTTTATCTCCGGTTGGAGCATAGGGCCTCAATAAAGCACTTCCACCTGGTTCGGTTTTTGGAGAGCAATTTTAGCTCGTTCCATGATTTTCCCCATTCATCGACCTCTTTTTGTAGTGACCTCCTCCATGTTGTCTTAGGGCGGCCCCTTTTGCGGCTTCCTTGAGCAAGAGCTTGACGGCAAACTTCCTTCGCATTCTTCCGCAGTGTGTGGCCTATCCATCTCCATTTCCTTAGCTTGATAGTGTTGGCCATGGGTTCCAGATTGCACTTTTTATATAGGTCGGCATTGCTGATGACGTTTGGCCACCACACCTTTAGAATACGCCGGAGGCATCTATTCACAAAACTTTGAATTTTTCCTGTTAGAAGGTCGGTTACAAGCCAGGTCTCGCATCCATAAAGCAGCACTGAGATGACGTTGGATTTAAATAACCTCATTTTGGTTTGAAAGGATATTTGTGACGAATTCCAGATTTGGCGCAGTTGCGCATATGCACCGGTTGCTTTGTTTATTCTGGCTAGAATATCCTTTCCAGCTCTGTTCTCAGTGGATATTATACTGCCTAGGTATGTGAAGTCTTCAACTTGCTCAGTCTCTTTACCCTGTAGCATAAACTTGTTTTCTTTATTGCTGTTTATTTTCATTGACTTGGTTTTATCGATGTTGATTTTAAGGCCAAATTTTCCCGACTCGGCGCACAGATCATCTAGTTTTGTTTGCATATCTGAGTGTTTTACTGACAAGATCATATGCAAGATCTTCTAGATGTTCGGTGAAGTTCCAGTAGATGCCTCTTCGCTTGCCTTCAATGGAGTTATGTAAGATGTCATCAATAACGATCAGGAAAAGGATCGGTGAAAGTAGACATCCTTGCCTAACCCCTGCGCTGGTTGGGATGCTATCTGAGAGCTCGGCATTGTGGAGTATTCTGCACCTGAAATCCGCATATTGTGATCTGGTTAAAGCTATAAGCTTCTCCAGAACACCCCTGGCCATTTCCTTATATCCACTTTAAATTACAAATTAAAAATAAATGCAAGTTTAATCTTATACTTACTTATTCAACAGCAATGAGCTGTTGGATAAGTTAAAGATGAGGCGAAAATCCGAAATCAAAAAAAAAAGTACTTACAATCTACTATACCAAAGATGGCTTTGGCTGATATCAGCTTATACCAAATTATTTATTTTTTCTCTATTTTCCTAGCTAGACTGATCATTTTGACCACTGTGTCATGCTGCCATTGTGTATACGTGTGTGTGTGTGTGTGCCTGTGGTCGGTCATACGCCATTCTGTCGCACTGCCTTTGAAACAATGGCAAAATACACATACATACAAACACACACACCCAACACACACATTAAGGCAGTTCACACTGTGTACATTGCGCTAATCTCCACTAAATTGTTGTTTATTTTTCGGCTTTAAACATTGTGTTTAGCTTTTGAAGGCAGGCTTTGCTCCGGATTGCATGGCAATCGGCCGTTGAGCTGCAAAGATTGGCTCCTATCTAATTAGCCAAAGCTTTTGTCCTTTATAAGCGGAGTGGCTATTAAGAATTAATATATCCTTGTAGTGGAAAACTTTTGCATAAAGGCGTAAATGCATATTTATGAATCGCTTAAAATGCTTTTGTACGTTAATAAAAGTCATTTATGTGCTGCTAACTTGTTTCTAGAACTGTGTGAACACCATA
>JBAMAX010000302.1:0-46065 GCA_037043745.1 Chymomyza amoena
TATTACTATTAGGTAAAGGGTTAGCCGGAAAAGGTACTGAAGACTGGCTCCCAATGACTAGTAAAAACTTTTGTTGTGGATCGATTCATAGTTCGAAAAGCAGCCTACAAAGCTTGAGGGTTTTTCGAAATCTTGATTACAAAAAATGGCTCTGCTGTTACTATGTTTTGAAAGAGATAGTGCAGGGCTTTAAAAAATTGCAATATATATACTCAAAAAACTTCTCACAACTTCGTCTCTAACAAACTAGAATACCATGCAAATAGTTCTGTTCCCAACAAAATTATATTTTAGCCTGAATTTATGCCAATTGTTGACAAATTTATTTTATCAGATAAAATTAGCCTCATAGCATAACCTAATGACTTCAAGACACAATTTAATTTAAGTCAAATTGTTTTATGGACATAATTTTTGAGCTCTCCTTGGTTTTCTGATCTCACACACACACACACACACACGACACACTTACACACACAGCTGCATATGTCCTGTATTTTAGAAATGCGGCCGCACTGCAGTGTTTTCCATGCATAAGATAATCATATTTCTACTTCACTTCTTACTTAGATATTTTTTTTTTTGGGGTACCCCCCATCATCATTGGCTTTCTCATTTTCCCACTGACTGCATGCCGACCGACCCCTTTGCCCCGCCTGGCCCGCAACTAAATAATATAAAATATGTACAAGTCAAGCTGGCAAATTACGAGTATTGTGCGCAGTTGGCAGCACTTGCCAGCTGGCAGTGCAGTAAGTCCAAAAAGCAAAAGTAGCAACAATAACAATAAGAACCGCAGCAAACTAAGAAGAGAATAAGTGCAAAAGTAGAAGAGCTGCAAGAAGAGTTCTCCATATACTATATATAAGAAGGAATAAAAAAAAATCCAAATTAAATTTCGCATAATATGCTTGAGTGTTTTTTGTACTCGTTTTTTTTTTATTTTCTTACTTGGTATTTTGAAATACTTTCGGAGCGAAAAAAGTTTCACTTTTGCGGCTTTGCACAAGTTTTTTTTTGCCAGCCACATGTCGCATTTACTTTTATTTGTTGTTTGTGCCAAAAATGACAAACTGACGCAGTTTTCTTGTGCACCGCCTGTGTAATTTGATGAAAAATTCGAGTCTGATTTGAGTTATGCGAACTTGAACCAAAGTGCTAAAGCTTAAAAAAAAATATTTTTTATATATATAAAAATAAGTGGCACATTCGCGAGATTTGACACACAAATCAAAACTATTTTGAGCTGCCAGAAAGTTGATATTTTAAGAAAATTTGGCATAAGCCAACTTTAGGCCAACTGCATTGGCGTCATTTTGGTCCCCAATGAGGCGCATGAATCTAATTAGTTTGCTTGCTTTGCGGCGTTTGCTTAGCTTACAACCACCCACACACTCACACACACATACACAACTTACGTGTGGCACACCGGAAACGGAAGTTTGCCTTGTAGTAGAGCAGAAACGCGCGTGGCCATTGTTGTGTGCGCGGCAAGCAATTAGCCAACCAAAGGCACCAACCGCCATCCAACCGGCACTAAGCAAAGCCAACAATCTAACAACGCAGCTCGATGCATGTAACATTGAGCTACTAACTTGTCCTCAGTGTTGTCCATTCAAGCCTAAATGTCGCCCACTGTCACCAAAGCAGACCACCCAGACCACCCAGCCCACCTGTGCACCACTATGCCAGACACAGTGGTCGAAATTATCGATATAGCTGCCTTTAATTGATATGCGGATTAGCTTTAAAATTGTTTCCTATTACTAAGGTAACAAATCAAGGCCTACAGCACGTTACCTAATAAAAAATTATTAATTAATTTTTTCTGATTATTCGCCGCCGGAAAGTAATTGTGTGGCTGTAAAGGAAAATGTGTGGTGTCTTTCAACTTGGGCCAAATAGGTCTCTATTGGAATCAATCATTTTTTTTCTCAGAGTTTAAAATAAATTTTATTTTTTATTGACATCTTCCATGCAAAGCCAAAAGACGATGTTTATTGATAGTTAAGTTTATCTGGGGTGCCATAGAAAGCCATTTCTTTTAAATTTGAGACTTAAAATTTAAAAATTTGATTAAATTCACCAATAAAGAAATTAAGTTTTATTCAAAGTAACTTTTACATATTTTGGAAAGGTTGTTTGATTTCTGATTTATCTGTTATCTGTTGTTACTGAAACTGAAACAAGAAGAAATATTAGCAACGACCTCTTCAAAACTGACACGAATTGGACAACGTAAGGACTCTAATGTAGCCATCCCGACTGGCGCAAATTGAAGGTGAGATGGTCAAACTCAGGATGGCGATAGCTGAAGTTAGTGAGATGAGATGCATTGGAAATGGAGCAACACCAACATCAAACGTCAATCTAGTCCTACATAATGGAAATGAAGGCGGCAATCACGGGGTAGGAATCTTTGTGTCCAAACGTCACAAACAGACACTCTTGTCCTGCCACCCCGTATCCGATGTAGGGCTAGGCACATCTCCATAGTGCAATGCTACGCCCCGACAGAAGACGCCCAAAACGAAGTCAAAGACGAATCCTACGCGCCCTCACATGGGATCAAGAGAGGAGATATAACCATACTCATGGGTGATTTCAATGCGAAAGTTGGCCCGAACAACAACGGACCGATTTCAGTCATGGGTGAACATGGTTATGGTACACGCAACAACAACAACGAAAACAGACTGATGGACCTTTCAGCTGGTCATAGGTGGAACTGTATTTCATGGACATCTCCGAATGGGCATGCACGAAGCCAAATAGATTACATCTGTATAAGCAAGACATGGAGGCGATCATTGATGGATGTACGAAACTAGGAAGAAGCATCAATAGACAGTGACCACGATTTGATGATGAAAAACTGCTCCACTGCCAGCAGAAACACTTGCAGACCTACCCCCTTCAATTGACAACGTCTATCTGACACCAACGTCTCTTGGTACCACAAGAGGAACACTCATGGGATCAAGCATGCAGTCTAATAAGGAACACCGCGGAGGAGATTATCGCCGCCCGCCTACAAAGACGCACCAACTGGATCTCGGAGCGGACATGGACCGTGCTTAGCAAAAGGAAGATCCTACGGAGTTGCCACTTAGTTGCTGTACTAAGTAATAATAAATATATGTTTTTAGTGCAAATTTTCAAATGTAATCAAATGATTTTTGTCATTCCCACTGCTGATGACAGGCTTTAACCTGTAGGGTTGTCATACAAATTCGTTAATATTTATTTTGTATAAATAGGAAGGCCGAAAGTTATCGCTTAATGCAATAAACAATTAATAGTGATCCAACTGTTAAAAACATTTATTTAATTGTCTAAACGTTCTAAAATAATTGCCGGAAAGTGGCAACCGTTTGCTGCCATTTGCTTATCATCATCATCAATTCCTTTATCTCCGGTTGGAGCATAGGGCCTCAATAAAGCACTTCCACCTGGTTCGGTTTTCGGCTAGCAATTTTAGCTCGTTCCATGATTTTCCGCATTCATCGAACTTTTTTGGAAACAACCTCCTCCATGTTGTCTTAGGGCGGCCCATTTTGCGGCTTCCTTGGGGAGTCCAATCAAGAGATTGACGGCAAACTTCCTTCGCATCCTATCCATCTCCATTTCCTTAGCTTAATAGTGTTGGCCAATGATTCCAGGTTGCACTTTTTATATAGGTCGGCATTGCTGATGATGTTTGGCCACCACACCTTAAGAATACGCCGGAGACATCTATTCACAAAACTTTGGATTTTTCCTATTAGAAGGTCGGTTACAAGCCAGGCCTCGCATCCATAAAGCAGCACTGAGATGACGTTTGATTTAAATAACCTCATTTTGGTTTGGAAGGATATTTGTGGCGAATTCCAGATTTGGCGCAGTTGCGCATATGCACCGGTTGTTTTGTTTATTCTCGCCAGAATATCCTTTCCAGCACTGTTCTCAGAGGATATTATACTGCCTAGGTATGTGAAGTCTTCAACTTGCTCAATTTCTTTGCCCTGTAGCATAAACTTGTTTTCGTTATTGCTGTTTATTTTCATTGACTTGGTTTTGTCGATGTTGATCTTAAGGCCAAATTTTCTCGCCTCTTCGCTTGCCTTCAATGGAGTTATGTAAGATGTCATCAATAACGATCAGGAAAAGGATCGGTGAAAGTAGACATCCTTGTCTAACCCCTGCGCTGGTTAGGATGCTATCTGAGAGCTCGCCATTGTGGAGTATTCTGCACTGAAATCCGCATATTCTGATCTGGTTAGAGCTTTAAGCTTCTCCAGAACACCTCTGTCCATTTGCTTATATCCATTTTAAATTACAAATTAAAATAAATGCAAGTTTATTCTTATACTTACTTATTCAACAGCAATGAGCTGTTGGATAAGTTAAAGATGAGGCGAAAATCCGAAATCAAAAAAGAATTACTTACAATCTAATATACCAAAGAAGGCTTTGGCTGATATCATCTTATACCAAATAATTTAATTTTTTTTCAATTATACCAGCTAGACTGATCATTTTGACCACTGTGCCATGCTGCCATTGTGTATGCGTGTGTGTGTGTGTGTGCCTGTGGTCGGTCTTACGCCATTCTGTCGCTCTGCCTTTGAAACAATGGCAAAATACACACACACATACAAACACACACACCCAACACACACACACACATTAAGGCAGTTCACACTGTGTACATTGCGCTAATCTCCACTAAATTGTTGTTTATTTTTTGGCTTTAAACATTGTGTTTAGCTTTTGAAGGCAGGCTTTGCTCCGGATTGCATGGCAATCGGCCGTTGAGCTGCAAAGATTGCTCCTATCTAATTAGCCAAAGCTTTTGTCCTTTATAAGCGGAGTGGCTATTAAGAATTAATATATCCTTGTAGTGGAAAACTTTTGCATAAAGGCGTAAATGCATATTTATGAATCGCTTAAAATGCTTTTGTACGTTAATAAAAATCATTTATGTGCTGCTAACTTGTTTCTAAAACTGTGTGAACACCATAATAATATAGCTGGAAATTTAGCTGCCAGTTTTTGGCTAATATTTATTTATGTTTAACTGAAATTTATTTATACTTAAGCGGATGAAGAGTATATTTCTTAACCATCAAAACGCCGTAAAGCCGTGTCGTCGCAATTTCGAAACATTTAGAAATACCTCTCGCCATCCAAAATGTCACAGATTTTCGATATAATGATTATCTAAAAAGACAGTTGCTTAATATTTAGGCAAAATAAAGTTTCCTCAGAATAAGAACACCTACCAGAGCATCGATGTATTATGTGCGATTATAATGCTCTTTGAAATGGTTTGGTTATGGTATTATCGCAAAAATTGGGTTGGGTTCCAGCAGCTTTCACCTTAACAGCTCGGTCCGCAGCCACTGCAACAGCCACTATAACAGGGACCGCAACAGCCACTATAACAACCACCACAAGGCCCACAGCAGGGCCCACATGGTGAACAGCACGAATCACATGGGCTGCAACATGATCCACATGGACTGCAACATGATCCACATGGACTGCAACATGAGCCGCAAGGGCCGCAACATGATCCATAGCAGGAGTAACACATGATTAAGCCGGACGAAGTTACTAAGAAAAATGTTTATCTAAAATAATTTTAAGGTAAATATTTTATTATGGCTTACCTTGAACCCAACACAAAACTCGAAAGTAAAAATTTAGATGTTATCGTGTCTAAAGCTAATTATCGAGTGAATGCTTTGAAAATGTAGGTTGGTTTTGAAATTTGTTGTATGACATTTCAGGCTTACTTTGTTAGGGATTTTTTTTTTCGTTAAGTATTCAGAAACAATCTTGAAGTTACAATCCACTGATTTAAAATGAATCAGTTGCTACTGCAAACTATTTATCAAAGATGACATAGTTTATCCCATCACTCGAATCCTAAAAGATGACCAAATACCAAAAGTTCTTTGAGAAGTTTGTAAATGGCGTCAAAGAGTGTAACAATTTAGCACTAAAGATTGAATTTTATTTTTTTCAATATCATTGGAATCGGAAGGATCGAAGAACAGCTCAAACCGGAGATGCCAAATCGATAGCTGAGAGTGTAACAAATCAGCTCTAAAGATTGAATTTGGTAATTTCCAATGTCATCGGAATCGGAAGGTTCGAAGAACAGCTCTTACACGGAACTCAAAAAATGGATAGCACTCAAAACCGGAGATGCCAAATCGGAAGCTGAGAATGTATCAAATTAGCTCTAAAGATTGAATTTGATAATTTCCAATGTAATCGGAATCGAAAGGATCGAACAACAGATTTTACACGGAACTCAAAAAATGGATAACACTCAAAACCGGACATGTCAAATCGGTAGCTGAGAGTGTCACAAATTAGCTATAAAGATTAATTTTGATAATTTCCAATGTCAGCGGAATAGAAAGGGTCAAAGAACAGCTTTTACTCGGAACTCAAAAAATGGATAACACTCGAAACCGGAGATGCCAAATCGGTAGCAGAGAGTGTAACAAATTAGCTCTAAAGATTGAATTTGATAATTTCCAATGTCATCGGAATCGAAAGGATCGAACAACAGATTTTACACCGAGTTCAAAAAATTGATAACACTCAAAACCGGAGATGCCAAATCGGTAGCTATGAGTTTAACAAATTAGCTCTTAAGATTGAATTTGAACATTTCCAATGTGATTGGAATCGGAAGGATCGAAGAACAGCTTTTACACGGAACTAAAAAATGGATAACACTCAAAACCGGAGATGCCAAATCTAAAGCTAAGAATGTAATAAATTAGCTCTAAAGATTGAATTTGATAATTTCCAATGTTATCGGAATCGGAAGGATCGAAGAACAGCTTTTACACGGAATTCAAAAAATGGATAACACTCAAAGCCGGAGATGCCAAATCGGTAGCTGAGTTTAACAAATTAGCTCTAAAGATTGAATTTGATAATTACAAATGTCATCGGAATTGGAAGGATAGAAGAACAGCTTTAACACGGAAATTAAAAAATGGATAGCACTCATTTTTTTCGTAATAGATCGAATTTTACAATTTAAAATTTTTATTTTTTTTATATGTGCTAAAAATTACGAAATATTGAATATGAATAAGTTCCAATAAATTTTTAATGTCAATATTGGGTTATAACTAGAGATGAAGCAGATATCCGGTAACTATCCGGTGACCTTAATACTATCCGGTCGAATACTAGATAACTACTATTCGGCCGAATACTGGATAACTACTATTCGGCCGGATAGGAATCCAGCCGAATTAAAAAAAAAAACCTGGTCAAAAGATATATATTTTTAAGTAATTATTTGCTTTATTTAGTTAGTCTTAGTAAATTTGAATCACACAATAGTAAATGAATGAAATAGAAAATTAATTAATACTCATAATAAATACTAATTTTTCTGCATTGAGAGGTAGCAAGCGGTTTGGTTTCTCTTCATAAATAAGGCCAGCTGAAAGATAGATTTTGGCAAACTTTGTTAAATTTTGGTATTGTTTAGTATTAGCTGCTCACAAGCAATAAGGGTTCCAATTGCGATTAATTCGCACTGACTTGAAAAAAATCCTGCTCACAGGTTATCGCGTTTCTTTCTTCACGTTGAACCTGGCCAGTATTGTTTTCTTTTGCTACCACATCAAAGCAATCCCAAAAATTGTCATGAGCTTAGCGAGATACAGCTGTATCTGTCTCCTCCCCTCTACTCTTTTTAGCCGGTGTTGAAGATGTTGAAGATGCTACTTATACTAAGTTCCGCCGGATATCCGGCGGCCGAATATTCGGCTATCCGGCCACATGGTTGGCCGAATATCCGGTATCCGGCCAAACTGCTATCCGTTTCATCTCTAATTATAACCTTTTGAATTTATCGGTTGATTGCCAATAA
The DNA here is from genome assembly GCA_037043745.1 of Chymomyza amoena. Classification (NCBI taxonomy): domain Eukaryota; kingdom Metazoa; phylum Arthropoda; class Insecta; order Diptera; family Drosophilidae; genus Chymomyza; species Chymomyza amoena. The sequence goes on from JBAMAX010000302.1 coordinate 7,895, forward strand.
ATAAATATCTAAAAAAATTCTTAAAAATTTGCTAAAAATTACGTAAATTGTATATGAATGGATAAATAAAAAAATATGCTCCAAATATTTAAGTTTAACTTTTTTTAAGCAGATTTATTTTGATTTTTAACTTTTTTAAGCAAGTTTTTATTTCAAATTTAGCTTATTTTATCTCTCAATTACTGGCATCACTGGTAGACTGGTAGTTGATAACATACCTACAACAAACCTTAACATTAAATATAAAATTAATTTTTAGCTTTATGTCCTAAAACGCTTTTAGCTCAAGAAAAGTTTTCAAATCTTTTTTTGCGCTTTAAAACTCAAACATTTTTTTCATATATGTCGTTTGCCTCTTTACCTCTCTATTATAGTCACTTTTGTCATCTAATTTTTGCACTTTGTCGCTTACCTTTTTTTTTTGCTTCTGATGCAATTCCCGAAATGAGCTCAAGCTGAAAAGTGCTCAGCAGCTGGAACAGCGCTTTTGCGCTGCACAGCAAATGCATCACCAAATTCTATTAATCCTTCTGGCTTTGAAGCTCAAAGCAGCCAGCCAGACCGACAGACAGCCGGATAGTCAGACAAATACATATAGATAGATAGTTAAACCGACAGACGCGGCAACGCAGGGTAAATTGAAAGCCGCTGCAAGTGCATCAAAGAGTTGCTTGCCGCTTTGTTGCAATTACTTTTGATATCACACTTTTGTGCGTCAGCAGAGCGACCACAAAGTTGCGTGCAAAGTAATTAGTTTTAATTGATTTAAGCACAAGTTATGTTGATTAAACGACAGCGGTGAGGCGCGGCGGGGCGGTGGTGCAGTGATGAAGCGGTGAAGCGCCTCAGAGGTGGTGACAAGTTGCAGATTGCAGTTGTTCACTTTTTTGGTTAACTTAAAGAGAAAAGAAAATTTGGGACAACTACTACAAAGACATGTAGGAATAATGCTATCCCTTTTCTTCACTCTTGGATTTTAGTTTTCACCCGTCACATGATGATATAAACAAAGTTTTTTAGTACGCTGTTGACTCCCAATAGCAGCAAGACAAGACTGTAGATGCGTGCCAGCTTTTTGTATTTTCATACCCTATAAACAGAGTTTAAAAGGGTACTAATAGTTAAAGCAAAGTCCTGAAGCAACGAGGACGAACTTCTGACTCTTTTTATACTATATAGCTATGTACTATATAAATTTGTTTATTTACTATATACGAGCAATTAGTCTATACATATAAAAATAAAATTATGTTCGTGTGTCCCTTACAGACCCAGGAACTATCCACTATGTTCAAACCGAAAGGTGCTAAGCATAGTTTTGTTAAATTCCGATGGGGTATTTGAACCCGTTATGTTTTAAATGTTATGTAGGATCTCATGTTTGTGTGTATTGGTTCGTGAGATATACGCATTTTTGTGAATATCGATCCGCGTGTCGGAAAACCATCTGTACTGTATATTTATAAAGAAAACGCAAAAACAAAAAATAATGTATACCATAGTAATTGTATTACTTTAATTGATTCAAAATTACATGATTTTATTTATAGATTTTTTTAACACTTTATAAAATGCGCTGCGGCCAGGGAACGCTAGTCTATATATAAATGGATCATCATGAAAATCAATGTGGTACCTATTGCGTTCGTTTGCGTGAAAGTATCCAGGTTAATCTTATACTATATGATAGCCACAGCTCATACGGTGTGCAGAATGTAAGTTTTACCTCGATACGTTGAAATCATGCAGGTATAAACTTATTCAATATTTATATTAAATCGCGCAATAAGGTATAGCAACGGCAACAATAATAGTCCTTGAACAACAAATCAACTGATATTATTCCAATTTTATTATTCACATTTGTTGCAATAATTTATGAAATAAGATATTAAGCGAAACACGCAGCGTGCAGAAACCCATAGTTATTTAAAATTATAGGCAGTTACTGTACATTTTACAACAAAATATTACAAAAAAGCGAAATTTTTAATAATTTTCTTTGAATACTTACTTAGCTTCAATAACACTATATTTGGTTTAAAAAAACATCAATAATGTTAATATAATATAAAAATATATATATATAATTCCGCTTAAAAATGGAAAATCTGAGTAAATCCTCATCTTTTGTAGCTAGCTTTCTTGCTATCTTCCAACCTTAGTTGTGAGGATAGCTAGAAAATCTTTTATTTTATAACTCTTGAATAGGAGCTACATAAAATATAAGCCAGAAAATAAATTTATTTTTAATTTTTCTGTCATGGTAAACCTTTTTGTAGTCAGGAATTTGCGTTATGGAATAAAGAAAAATATAGAAAAAGGATTTGGATGAGCCATAATATATTTAAAAGTATATAAAATAAATAAAAGATTTTTATTTTTAATGGAAATGAATGTTACGAATGTTATTCAGCTCTTATTTTTTGAGCTACAAATACAAATTATGAAATAGTTAAATATAATTTAATATTTAGCAATCCCAAGATACGTTTTAGTTTTCAATTTTCTATTAAAAATTAAAAGTAAAAATAAATTATTGGTCAATTTCTATGTTACAAATTTAAAATTAAAGATTTTCTGTCATTTTATTAATTAATATTAAAAATTGAAAGTAAAACCGCAATTTTTACTGCAAAAAATTGGATTCAAAAAATTTTTTTTTAATCCAAGAGGAGCACGTCAGCTTATCAATGTTAAAAAAACTATACAAAAATTGTTTCGAGTCCAAGACTTCGACAACACTTGTTTTCAGTTTTTAAGGGAGCATAATCCAAGATAATCTATAATCAGGAAAAATCTCACAAAGCATTATAAAAAAAGTTTAATATTTACTTTTTGATTAACTCTTTTATTAACCATTTATTTTACTATTTTGTAAGTATTCTTTGATTAAATTTTAAAATTCATTAATTTTTGAATATTTGAAATATCTTGGAAATTTATAAATTACGAATATTTATTGTATTTTTTTTTATATTTTTATATTTTGAAAAGTTTTTAAAGTAAATTTTCACCAAAGATTTGTAAAATATTAAAATATTCTTTACCGAAGTAATTTTTGTATTGTTTGTCTGATTGACTTAATAAATTTTCTTAAAAGAAAACTCGCCTGAGGCATGTCTTTTTTAAAAGAATAGGAATATTTTCAAAAATTGTTTATGGAAAATGATACTTCACAGATCTTTGGTATTAACATGTTTTTCTAAAAGTTTCTAAAAATTAAATAAAAAACAGCCACATTTTTAGATTAATTAAAAAAAAATATTTTTGCTAATAGTCTTACTTAAGAAATTATAGTATAAAAAATATCGTGTCAAAATATTGAAACATATATATTATATAATAAATAATTTCTGACGGTTTTCCCAATCTTGGGGCGTAAACCAAAAAACTTTCGTGTGCCAAATTTGGTTACGTTATCTTCATAAACAACAAATTATGCATCTAAAACAGTTTGGTGTTTTTTCGAGATTCTTTGAAGCATCCCTATGGGAACTACATATATAATAACCCCGTTGTCGAAAAAATAAAACAAACTTGCCTCCCTTAGAATTATAAGGAATCTTATTTGAAAGTTTGCCTCTAGCTACATGACCGTTTATGAGATCTAGGCGTTCATACGGATCGACCGCTAGTCTCCCTGATCATACTTTGGGTTACTTTGGGGGGACGTCTTCTTCTGTATGTTACATTCATTTTAGACTTACACACACTTGACGATTATTCCTTTATACCATACGATACAGGGCATAAAAGCACTAAAATAAGAGGAAAAATAATGTCAAGAACTTCAAAGATTTGCTCGATAAAAATATGCCGCACTTCAGAAAGAATGTTTTAAAACTAAGCTCGATAAGGATAATAAGAAAAGTTTTCTTCAAATCTAGCTACTTTGTAATGGAAACCATTATTAACTTTGAATTTTCCATAATGAATTTTGAATTTCGAAGTGTATCTATTGTATTTTTTTTATTTGAAATTTTTGAATATTTTGAAAAGTTTTGAAAGTTTATAAATTAAACGAATATTTTAAGTATATTTTTTTAATTAATTAAATTAAAAAATTTCATAAATTTCGGAATATTTGAAATATATTTAAAAAATTTCAAATATTTTAAGATCATTTAATTCTTTAAATATTTTATTCAACCCATTTTAGAATATTTTAAATATTTCAAGGTTTATAATTTTTAAGAATTTTTTAAAAAGAAATACTGCTACTGCCTACTTATATTTTGTTTGTTGAATCTACGATTAATTTGATTATAGCTTTATTTTCGGTGCAGATTCTTGAAAAATACAGCTTTATATACATTTTATAACTTTTTCTTTTCTTCGACGAGGTGTTTCTGCAAAAAAGAAGTACATATGTTTCAGCTTTTCCGGAGATTTTAACTTACCGTCTGTTGCGGAATAAGTTTCCTTTTAATACAACCTTTCCATAAAGTTCTTGCCAAACCAACTTGATGGGATAAAATATTCTTTGAAACTATATATAGCTATTTAGAGAGTGTAAAAAGTGCAGCTGCATCAAAGTTACCATAATTTCTTGTTTCCCCGAAACCAGCAAAACTATAACAAGATGTAGCATTTGAGTCTGAGTTGCTTCGTCTGCTGCTTCTGAGAACTTCATTTCCTATGAAATACGCACAGCAGGCGACAAGCTCAACATAAAAGAAGTTGAACCTTGCAACATTCTCAAGCTGCTGCAAAAACAACAAAGACAAAGTATCGTTTGCTTTGGGAGAGCTACTTTCGAGTCGGGAAGAAGAAATCGCACTCCAGACATGGCCGAAACAAAGACAGACGCCCGACTTGTTTGCATGCCTGTGATGGGTGGTTACCAGCTGATAGCCCGGCATTTGTTTGCCTATCTTTAGTTATTTGTACTCGATGTGCGCTAATTTGATTGTGTTCGTGCGATAAACAGTAAAGACCTGCCCTCTGAACCGAAATGATTTAGCTGTTGACCTCACCAGACGCCAACCGACGAAGCATACAACACATGCTGCCTCCCACCCTAGGCACACATATCCGGCGGCAAATAATTTTGGGCCCACGTCGCCGGCAGGCGGCTAATACGATTTTGCGATTTATTTGCCAAGTGTAAAAGACAATGAGACTGCCGGCCAGCCAGCCAGCCATCCAGCTAGTCAGCCATACAACCACTAAGACAGCTACTCAGCCAGCGAGGCATGAAGTGTAGGCCAAAAATGCAGATAAGGCCAAGACAGCAGCAGGCCACGTTTGGTGTCTATGGTGGGCTACAAGCAGCGTAAGGAAGAACTATGTAAAGTAATCAAGGAAACGTAAACGGAAAGCGTCTAGGCACAAAAGCAGGATATCTTAATGAAGTATCGATTGCGCCTTGTTGTGCAAGTAGCTGTGTACATATACATATCTCTCTCTATGTGTGTGTGTGTGTGTGTGTGTGTGTGGGAGTATTTTTAATGACATTTCTGTTTTGGAGCAACTGGCTCCGGGCATAGCTTGAATTTCATTTGCGTGCTTAGCGCTTATCTGTGCGCTGACTATCCCCAGTATTCGTTTTAGTTTGCTCGTTCCTTCAATGTGCTGTCATCATTGCCATTGATTAAGCATAGGCTCCAAGTGTCTGACACTCAAATTGTACCCTACGGACCTGTGAAAAACGCCAACCCGACCGCTGCCACTGTTTAATTATTTAAAATGGAAAAAACGCTGAGTTTTTTTTTAAAGGCTCTCGCAAAAAAACACGCATACGAAATCCCAAATGAGTTCATTAAAAAAACGCGCAAAAGATGAGGCTATGGCGCCCTTTACAGGTGCCACACGCTAAATATTCAATAAGCGGCAATTTTTGTAGCATACAAATGGGCGCATTAGGACGTAATTTACAATCGACGTACGCCGGAGCTGCCAACGCGTGCCAAAATTCAGTGCCAAAAAAATATGCATAAAAGAGTCGAGAGTCAAGGCAGACAAAAGGTGAAGTGTGTATTTGTGTGGCAATTCATGCATGCATAAGCTAGTGTGTGTACTAGAGATGAGTGCGTGACGGCATTTTTGTCACGGCTCACGAGGGTCCCTAAAAACAAATTTTGACTTGCGTTAAATTTTAAAAATTAATTATCATTTATTTCTGGATTTTGGATACTATAAAAAATCTGTAGAAAGGTAAATAAATTAGATAAATATAAATAATAAGTTTATCAATTATGTACATATTATATTCGAGCTACTAATCCCAGGTTTTTAAGTTAATAGTTCAAGCAAATTTTAATTGTCAAAATATTGTAGGATAGCTACACAGAATACAACCAATTTAAGTAAAAGTTGAAAGAGATGATCGCAAGATGGCCTTCTAGCCACGGTTCACGAGTCTTCATATAGAGCCACTCACTTTTTAAAATGCTGCAATAAATTATGTACACAAAATTTACGAGCTGCCTCCCTGATGATCTCTGATTTTTAGATAAAATATTAAAAAATTTCCATCTTCAAAATATTGGCGGGTAGCTACACAGAATACATCTTATTTGGACTTTTAGTCACGGCTCAAAAGGTCACAACAAAAAGGCGCTTCATTTTAAAAAAAGCTCATACGCATTTTTATCCGAATCCTTTTTTTAATTCTTTGTGAGAAGATACCTAGCATAATTTTCCCCATTTTAGATAATTAACATATTTTTCTTAAAGTTATAATAGAAATATTTTGTATTATTTATTTATTTCAGTAAAAAAACAAAACATTTTAATATTCATAGTCTTACCCGAAAAATCAGCATTATAAATAAAGTTTGCCGAAGTAATGGTCAATATATTGGAAGGTATGTGGCTGTATTATAATGTTTATCTGATTGGATTAATAAATTTATTCCAAAGAAATCACGCTTAAACAATTCGTTTTTTGAAAGAAGGAATTTTTGTTATAAATTCTTTATGGAAAATTATTCTGCACGGATATTCAATATTGAACATGTTTTTCTGGAAGTTTCTATAAATTAAAAGCAAAATATCGGCGAAACTAAAATTCATATTTTAAATAAAAATTAAAAAAAATGTATTGTTTTATGGAAAATAATCTTTCTTAAAAAGTTAGTATCAAAAATATCATGTAACGAAGCAGTTATCAAAATATTGAATGGTAGATTTTATAATAAGCTAGTGAGCCCGGCAGACGTCATTCTACATAAACTTTTTGAATACTTTTAAAGTGTATAAACTTCATAAGATTCTCTAGTTTGTTTATTTAGACAATCATAAGATTTTTGGATTATTTGACTTTCATGACTCTCTAAAAATCCGTATGAACGAACTTAAATATTCTTAAGAGAGCTCGCATCTCTAATAAATTCATGCCCCACAGAAACTTCATTTCAACCTCTTTGCGACTACGCTTTTGTCTGCACTTAGTGTCCTATTCCCGGTGTTGGACAATTTTTTACTATGCTATATTCACGATATTCACCAAATTCTTATATCTCACGAATCAATTCACATAATCACATCGCAATAGGCTTAAAACATACGTATTCACGTAGGCTTAAAACATACGTATTCACAGCTCCTAACACACGCAAAAAATTATATTTGAAATTCTTCAACGCGTTCATGAGAACACCCGTAACACGTAAAACATTAACATTAGTTAATCCGACAATGTAAACAATGATACACAAAAAAATAAATTTGACGAAAAATCAAAAAAATGTTGAGGGTGGCAACCCCCTCCTTACAAATTACTCAAAACTTTTTGTGCTATTCACACTATAACAAACTAAATAAAAAAATTTGTTAAATTCGTCCAGCCGTTTTAAGAGTTATGCGATCATAAACGTACAGCATTTCATTTTTATATATATAGATAGTTGCTTGATTGCATTCTTTGAAAAAAATGGAATGGGAATTAATTTCCACGATAGTCTCGATATTGAAGAGTAAACTAAAAAACTTCCGTGTGCCAAATTAGGTTACAGCAAAGGAATTATCCCTTTAAAACGTTTTTTTCGAGTTTCTCTGAAACACTTCTATGGAATCTAAATATATACCAATATCGAACCAATATGTCTCCCGTAGGATAATAAAGGGATCCTATAAGAAAGTTATGTTTCTATAGCTCTTACCATCTCTGAGATCTAGGCAATCATACCAGCCATTGCTATATCGGCTTCTCTAGTCACCCTGATCTTACTTTGGGTAGCTTTAGAGCAGCTTATACTTTGGGAAACTTTTGTCTTTTTTAATACTATTTAAAGAAAATTTTAAAAATATTCTCGGATGAAAAGTTATCTATTTATTGCTATAACAAAAGTATGCTTAATATCTGGCTACTTTGTAATAGAAACCATTACTTACGTTTTTATGAATTTACCAGAATAATTTGAAGTCATTATTTACCGTTCGTGATAGTTCGTGCATCAAAAATTAGGCCCACACCCATCTCTAGTGCACACATATGCATATGGATTACCAAATGAGTCAAAAGGGAAACATTGCTCAAGCGAAAAATGTAGACTACAAAAAGCACAACTGGAAGAAAAATCACATGAGAACCCCAAACCCAAACCCACTTCTGCCCAATAGTTTGTTAAGAGCCAGGCCAAGCCATTGCTTAACACTGTTGGCCTTAAACTTTTCAGCTGCTTAACCCATTTTTACTATGCACTCGCAAGTAAATTGAAAAATGCTACCAACACAGTTTTAATTAGTGCCCAAAATTTAACGAAATTCATTTAAGCGCACTGAGCTCATCGAGCAAAGTAAAGCAGCTGGCCCAGTCCAAAGTCAACACTGGGGAAATTGGAATAGAAATGCCAAAAGATGTCTGGGTGCGCATGCATAGTAGGAGCTGAGCTGAGCTACTACCTCGAGCAGCTAACACCTGGTGACTGGGACTGGGAATGAGAGAGGAACTGTGACTGCTTCTACTTCTTCTACGTCTAACTTTGGCGCTTGTTAGTAGGAAACAATGTCAAACTCATTAGTGCTCCCAAAAGGCTTTCTTTTACAGTGTTGGCAAGCAACACAAACACACTCTCTGACTCATACAGATACACGCTCTCTCCTACACGCACACACGCAAACATACATACTCAAGAGGCAGCCAGCAATGTGCAATGTATGTATATATGTATGTCTGTGTGTGTGTGGGTTACAACAGACTCTTTGAACTTTTTGCTCAGCGTATACTTAATGGATTAATGAGATTTTTTGTTTGCTGAAGCCATCAGCGTGAGAAAATGGGCGACAAGGTGTAGGCAAAAGAAAGGTGACTTCAAGAATTTTTGTACTTTTCGTTACTTTTTTTTTCGTTTCTTCTTAAGCAAACACGTTTAAGGCGCTTGAATGTTGATTTGAAAATTAAAATGGGTATTTTTAATACCAAATATGGCTTTAAAATGGTAATAGAGCTAAAGATAGGCAATATATTTTTTTAAAGTTTTTTGAGTTTTAAAATCGTTGATTGGAAACCTAAGCTGAAGCATTTGGGATCAAGTATTTAAATTTAAGAGAAGGTAGAAAAAGTGATTTTGTTTTTGACGAAACCGTGTAAGAGGTGTGCTCAAAAAGTATCGCGAATTTTGAATTTTCGCGGTTTACCTATATTCGAATTTCGATTTTTTTTGTGGCGTTATGTTGGTACACATGTCTCTCACTTATGCCGACAAGCTCGGCCATTTTGAATGTTCACCTAATTGTTGACAGCTGCTTTGCTTGCACGTGTTTTGGCTCGTCTTCGGTTTTTACCTATTCAAAAAAGTGGATCTAAGAACCTTTGTGTGAAAAACGAAATTAAGTGCCTGGATGCATTCCGAATATTGACTGTGGTATGGACCGAAGCAACGTTTATTGGTGGTACAAAATGTTCTCAAAAGGCCTAGAAGATGTGAACGGCGAAGAGCGTGCCGGACGCCCGAGCACTTTAACAACAGACGAAAAAATTGATGAAGTGAAGAAAATGGTATTGGCCAATCGTCGAATCATCGTTAGAGAAGTTGCTCTAGCTCGTTCCATTCGATTTTTATCAATGATTTGTGCATCGGACGGGTCGCCGCGAAATTCGTACCAAAATTGCTCAGTTTCGACCAAAAACAGCATCGCATGAACATTGCTAATGAGATGTTGGAATCTGTCTGCGACGACCCAAATTTGCTCCAGAGGGTCATAACTGATGACGAATCGTGGGTTTATGATTATGACGTGGAAACCAAAGCTCATTATCTTAATGGAAGCTGACGCACGAACCTAGACCGAAAAAAGCGCGCCAAGTTCGGTCGAATGTGAAAGTATTGCTTACAGTTTTCTTCGATTGCAGGGGCGTGGTGCATAATGAGTTCTTGCCACAGGGTACAACGATCAATAAGGAATATTACCTGCAAGTTATGCGCAATTTGCACGAAGCAATCCACCAGAAACCCCTTGATTTGTAGAAGAACAAAAATTGGCTTTTGCACCCTGATAACGCCCCTTCTCATACATCGTTGCTTGTGATCGACTTTTTGGCCAAAAACAGCACACTAATGATGCCGCAGCCACCGTATTCCCCCGATCTGGCCCCCGGTCACTTTTTCTTGTTCCATAAACTGAAGTGGCCCATGAAAGGACGACGCTACGCTACGGTTGACGAGATAAAGACGGCATTGAGGAGGAACTGAACAAGATAAAAAAAAATGATTTTTTGTAGTGCTTCGAAGATTGGAAAAACCGTTGGCATAAGTGTATAATATCTCATGGGGATTACTTTGAAGGCGAAAAAATAGATATTCATGAATAAATAAATAATTTTTGAAAAAAACACAAAATTCGCGATACTTTTTGAACACACCTCGTACTTCTTTCTGTCCGTAATAGTACATTTTTCAAATCAATTTCAAAACTTTATGAGCTTAAAGCAAACTTCTTAGCTTGGTTTTTGGAAATAAGAAAACACTAAATGCGTAAAAGAGATTTAATATAGAGTGAATCATCTGTTGATTTAGTTGTTATACTCTCATACAATAATTCGGAACACACTTATCCAAAGTGGATGCTCTTTTAAGTTGGGCCCAAACTCAATTTTAGTTTTGGATCGTTTAACAAGTGATCGCTTGTCGCGGGAATATCGAAGCGCCATTGTTCCCAAGAAGTACACTTTTGCTGGGACCACTTCGCTTCGATATTCAAATGATGCAACAACTAGGGACCATTATCAGCGTCTCTTATTCGATCAATGGATGGTAGAACATGCAGAGGAGGTTTTCGCATATTGACTTAAAGAGCCAGCCACGGCGGAAAATTCCACTAACAAACGAAGCAACAGATGGCCTACCCTATACAATAAGACTGTGTAATTTTTAAAAACCCTAGAATCTAATCAATCTTCCATAGAACCTAAAACCTGTCAAGTCCTTAAAATATAATAACCAATCATATTCTTACGCCGCATTAGACGTTAATCCCAACGGCAAACCAAGGAGTAAACACATCCAAATGCCCGCTAACTCACCATGCAAATCCGTTAATCTTCAAAAACAAGCAAAAGACAACCAAAGCCAATATACATGACCCAACTGCACTGCGCCTTACTTTTCGCTTTAACTTTGCTGCAATAACAAAGGTGCTAACATTCTGGCCAAAAGAACGTGGCAAAGCTTTGTTGACACCTTTTCTATGCCATTTGTTTTGGCCAAGCTCGCCCCTCTTTAGTGTCATAATCACCTAGCAAAAAGCACTGACATTTTTTTCAACACTTGGAGCACCCATTTGGGGCTGTTGGTTGTGTTGCTCCGTCATCAAGCCGTAGAGCAGCTGCCAACAGGCCAAAAGCAAACCCAAGCCAACAACGACACGGTAGTGACTTTGAATTATTTGTTTACCTGGGGTTTTTGCATTTGCAGGCCATAAGAAACCTGCCAACCGAACTGACCAGCCTGCGTTAGCTGCAGTAGACTTTGATACATAAAACTAAAGCACACCAGCAGGAAGGAGGAGCGCTTACGCAGGAGTTGGGTGCTTACTGTAGTTGTTGACGAAACTGTTGTGGCCACCGCACAATGGTGCGTAACAAATCGTAGCAATAAAGCGACGACAAGGATGGCCATGAAGCTATGGCTATGGCCTTCCTTTCTAGTTGTTGGTGGAGCAGGGTAAGAGGCACCATATAGCTAAGTGCTGCCATAATAATTCATAATTTTTCACAGTTAAGTGTCAGCGCAAAAAAGAATTGTGTGTTGTGCACAATTGTCAGGCATTAAGGTGCGCCTTAAATCAAGTTAGCAGGACAACAAAAATAAAGCTAAGCTGCAGCTACAGCTTGATTAACGTGCGGTGCGTATACGCAATGTTTGTGTTACTTACATATATTTTCAGCTGTAGCTGCAGCTAGCATAATATGATTATGCATTTGCTTTAACACACACTACTCCAAGTCCTCATAGAAAGCTAAAACAAAATGGCTGTCATTTTAATGCCAGCAGCAGCAAAATGGCCGCTACTGTACCATAAGCTTCAACAAAATGGTCGCTGCTATGCTAGGCTGCCACTGACAAACCCATTAAGATACTTTTACAAAGCTAGTAAGTGCGTTATTAAACCAATCCGTATACTCTATGTTCGTGTCCGTGTTTATGTCCGCTTTGAACCTCACATGCTGTTGGCGTATTTATTTGGCTGTCCATGCCACCACCGCTATCAGCCTGCCAAGAGTTCAAACGTCGGAACAACTACGAACAAACGCACGAAAGCAGCCAACGGAAGCTAGTCATCGCCATAGACGCCACTTTAAATGTCACCACAGACGTCAACCAGTAGCAACAGCAGGAGCACCACCACCACCTTCACCACCACCATCACCAGCTCAGCAGCAAAAACAACCAGCAACAAGCGTAGCCAACAGCCAACTGGCCATACATATGACAACTGAAAGGCGTCGTCGCTTTTGGCTTGGCATATGTGGGTTGTCGCCCATGTCGGCAATATGGATATGACCATGGACGGAGAAGCTGTTGCAATCACCGGGCACAGTGCCGGTGCATTTGTTGCCTATTTATGGCTTAGCTAGCAACTGATGTATATGCGCAAGCTGAAACCTAAGCTCGCACAGAAGCCAGCAGATTTCTGATGTATTATGGCCATTTTTGGCTTTCAGCATTTTGCCATATTTTGTGCTGCAAACGAAATTCTTAACGTTTAGTTTAGGCATTGAATGGGTAGAAGATGATTTTTTGTGGGAAGATATATGGGAGTAGAGTGACCTCTACTGACGTCATGGGTTAACGATTTTTGCACTTTTTCACTGCAGGATTAGAATTATATATGCTTTATTTTCGCCCAATTAGCTGTAGTGTGACTTTTTGAAGCAGCATCCTGCTTTAAAGCTAGTTGCGTTAAGGTGAATAACATGGCCAAAGAGTCTTAGGTTTAAATGTCAGAATTGACATGAGGCAATGTCGTAGCAAGGCAGGTAGAAAAAAGTAATCGGGTCTTTCATGTATATTGTTGAAAGCTTCCCTGCTTATGATTGGGTTCGCTTGAGCTCTAAGAAACATCCTCCAATATTCCATCCTGCTCAAAATGGACTGCACTAAATTTGCACACTGTGATGCCATTCAGAAATGATGCGTCTATGTTTACTCCTTACGGTGTGGGTATAGCTTATAACCGAGCAGGGAATCGCCATTATAATCTCTGACAATTCCACTATTTTCCGATAAGCTAGAGTGCCTATAAGGTAATTACTTCCGTTAAAAAGTCAAAAGAAGATAAACTTTTTCTCAGATAACCTTACGGCGAGCAGGACTGAGAACCTAAGAACCTAAAGAATCCTAAACATCTTGGTAACACTAAGTCATGCGTTGGCTGCAAAAGATATAGCAAAGATCTAGAACGTGCTGGATAAATTTGGATCTTGAATAATAATCATAGTTCGACCCTTAAGAAAACTTTTAATGCTCTTTAAACGTTTCTTGATTGAAATTTATTTTAAGGAGCTTAATTTGAGGATGACGGAAGTTTCACAAAGACTACGCATTATGCATATCCTTCTCAAGGGAACTAGGGGAGCAAACATATGCATTTTTTCAGATAGCCAAGCTGCTATTAGGGCATTGTCATTCTGGGGCATCTCCTCCAGGATGGTTAAAGAATGTCATAACTACCTCCAAACCCTGTTCGCCCGGAACAAAGTCGTGCTATGTTGGGTGCCTGGACACTCGGGAGTGGATGGTAACACGGTTGCTGACGATCTACCACGACAGGGTGCCTCCACCCTGACTACATCTCCTGCGCCGTTTCGTGGTCTTGGTTGGTCCACAATCAAAGCCATGATAAACAAATGGGCTGCAGGAGAACAAAGGAGATACTGGTTCTCCCTTCCGAAGGTTCATCAAGCAAAAGTGCTTGTCAAACCTCTGGATGTGATCAAGACAAAAGGTCTTGGCAGAGCGGGCCTAAAGCTCCTGGTAGCTTGCCTATCTGGCCACCTCACTATTAGATATCATCTACAGCAAATTGGCCTATCGGACTCTTCAGAGTGCAGACTCTATCTAGAAGACGATGAAACCACCAGACATATTCTCTGTGACTGCCCAGCGCTGGTATGGGACAGAGCCTGTCACAAGGGAAAGCACGAAGCAATCCACCAGAAACCCCTTGATTTGTAGAAGAACAAAAATTGGCTTTTGCACCCTGATAACGCCCCTTCTCATACATCGTTGCTTGTGATCGACTTTTTGGCCAAAAACAGCACACTAATGATGCCGCAGCCACCGTATTCCCCCGATCTGGCCCCCGGTCACTTTTTCTTGTTCCATAAACTGAAGTGGCCCATGAAAGGACGACGCTACGCTACGGTTGACGAGATAAAGACGGCATTGAGGAGGAACTGAACAAGATAAAAAAAAATGATTTTTTGTAGTGCTTCGAAGATTGGAAAAACCGTTGGCATAAGTGTATAATATCTCATGGGGATTACTTTGAAGGCGAAAAAATAGATATTCATGAATAAATAAATAATTTTTGAAAAAAACACAAAATTCGCGATACTTTTTGAACACACCTCGTACTTCTTTCTGTCCGTAATAGTACATTTTTCAAATCAATTTCAAAACTTTATGAGCTTAAAGCAAACTTCTTAGCTTGGTTTTTGGAAATAAGAAAACACTAAATGCGTAAAAGAGATTTAATATAGAGTGAATCATCTGTTGATTTAGTTGTTATACTCTCATACAATAATTCGGAACACACTTATCCAAAGTGGATGCTCTTTTAAGTTGGGCCCAAACTCAATTTTAGTTTTGGATCGTTTAACAAGTGATCGCTTGTCGCGGGAATATCGAAGCGCCATTGTTCCCAAGAAGTACACTTTTGCTGGGACCACTTCGCTTCGATATTCAAATGATGCAACAACTAGGGACCATTATCAGCGTCTCTTATTCGATCAATGGATGGTAGAACATGCAGAGGAGGTTTTCGCATATTGACTTAAAGAGCCAGCCACGGCGGAAAATTCCACTAACAAACGAAGCAACAGATGGCCTACCCTATACAATAAGACTGTGTAATTTTTAAAAACCCTAGAATCTAATCAATCTTCCATAGAACCTAAAACCTGTCAAGTCCTTAAAATATAATAACCAATCATATTCTTACGCCGCATTAGACGTTAATCCCAACGGCAAACCAAGGAGTAAACACATCCAAATGCCCGCTAACTCACCATGCAAGGAACGGATTAGTCCCTTCCATCTCAGGTCAATGCCAACAAAAGACCTACTGATATTCATGCGGAAAGCGGAAAGTCTTTTGCTTTAACTTAAGGGTATGGTACAAAGACCTTTTTGGTCGCAGTGCCCCACACCTCTGTGAGGAACCCTTTTACGGGGAAAAAATGCATCGAACCATTTCTAAGGCTTTCGACGGAATCAAGTTAAAGATCGGGCTTAAACAAACAGAGTAGTCGCGATAAAAAAAATATTATGCAATTATGCTTTATTTACAAAAGTTTTGCATTTTCAATTCGTAGACCGTACCTTTTAAGCTACAAATTTTTCAAATCTCTTTGCTTAATTGGTTATTAACACATATTATCAAACATTTTTTTTTTCCACTATAAAGCTAAAGAACCATATTAGCAGCACTAATTTAAGTTGAAAGTAACTCAACTATTTTATAAATCCTGAAAAGTAATCAGTGTACAGTCAACACACACTTTCATTTATATAAAGCTGCTGCACCGAATCATAAAGAGTGGCCACAATAACCCGTACAAACTGCAACTCGGACAAGTGACTGCGCCACAACAACCAGGACTCATAAAACAACAACAAGAAAACACTCAAAATGCCCAACGCCGCAGAATTTAATCTGAGACCTCTGTCGCCCCCAAAAGCAGGCTTCACAGAGGACCCAAACCATCATACCTTGGCCAGAGTCTCTCAAGCCTTGCTTATTAAACGTTTGTCCTGCGGCCAAATCTTTGCAACTCACTGGCTACGACTTTGACTTCAGTTACGCCGTTTTACAGTTCGCCAGTTTGCAAGCTAGCCAGCAGTTTTACTGCTATATTTTTATTATACCCTATAATTATTGGGTTAAGGGTATGTCTGATTTGCATGATGTTAAGTAACATACGTGATATACGTTATGTTAGTGTCACCTAAGGTATGAATGGGTAGATATCAAAGATCAGATAAGAAAATTGAGTATTTATCTGGCGAGTTTCTCCAACAGAATTTCGTATTTTTCATAAGATACCTCTGTTTACCGGAATTAAAATAAATTTGCATACAATTTTACTTAGAAGTAGAGAATATTTCTATAAACTAATTGTAATAAAAAAAAATGGCGTACGTAAAGTCGGGCGCGGACGACTTTGGGAAACTCTGTACCACTAGCATGCAATAAAATAAGGTTCCTTCACAAAAAAACCAAAAACAGAAGAATTTTTAGCAAAACATTTTTTTTACCAATCGTTCCTATGGGAGCTATATGATATAGTCAACCGATTTCAATAAAATTTGACACAGTGATTAAATACCTTAAAAAATATCTGAATGCCGAATTTAGTTCAAATATCTTTACAAACAAATGAAACACATCGGATTTTGTATAAAAAAGTTTATTTGGACCGATTTTTCCTATTGGAGCTATATGATATAGTCAACCGATTTGGATTAAATTTAGTATAGTGCTTAGGAACTATAAAAACTCACGAATATCAAATTTGGTCCCAATATCTCAACAACCAAACAAAATACAACAAATTTTGTTAAAACATCGATTTTTTGGAAGATCGGCCCTATGGGAGCTATATGATATAGTCAACCGATTTTGTTCAAATTTGGCACATTGTTTAAGTGGTCTAAGTGGTCTAATTTCCAAACGCCAAATCTGGTTACAATATCTTTATTAAAAATCAAAATATAGCGAATTTTTCTTTAAAAAGTTATTTTGGCCGATCGGTCCTATGGGAGCTATATGATATAATCAACCGATTTTAATCAAATTTAACTATAAAAAACTTTTAAATACCAAATTTGGTTACGATATCTTCATAAACAAACGAATTATTCATCTAAAACTTTTTTTTGTCGAGGTCGTCTCAAACACCCCTATGGGAGCTATATAATTTATCCCCGATATCAAAAAAATAAAATTAACTTGTCTCCTATGGAATAATATGGGATCTAATGAAAGTTTAGTAACTCTCAGCTCTTACCATCTCTGAGATCTAGGCGTTCAAACGGACAGACGGACAAACGGACGGACGGACAGACGGACATGGGTATATCGACTTCTCTATTCACCCTGATCATATTTTAGGTAACTTTGGGGTGTCTCAGACGACTCCTTGTATATGTTACATACATTTTCGGCTTGCACAAACTTAATATACCCTTTGTACCATACGGTACAGGGTATAAAAACGAAATTCGTTTTAATCCATGTTTTTGATAATAACAAAAGTAGCTTCACTCAGAATATCTCATTAACCAATTGTCCGACAGCTGTCAAATTTATTTACGAATCTTTTGAAGGATTGTACTAATTAAAACTTATATGGATTTAATTCTAGTAACGTCATATATGGGTCAGCCCACGAACTTTTCAGGCCACCTTTTCGATATCTCAGTAAATAAACAGAATTTACAAAATAAATTTAGGTAATATAATACAGACAATTAAAAAAATTAAATATCGGAAGTATCGATTTAAATGTAATCCTTTCAATAAATAACATATTTGATGATTACTTTACAAAACGTTATTGACCATTTGTTGATTCTTCCACGCACTCATCCACAAATCGATTCAAGGACTTACAATAGATATTTTTCTAGAAATCGCTGCGGTTATTTTCATACCACAACAAAATCGGGTAAAATTGGAAGTTTTCATCATAACATCATAACACATATTTTTTTAATTAAAAACTGCTTAGAATTAGTCTAAAATACCTTAAAAACTATTTTACACTATGCGGGAATAAATTGTTGTCCGTAAAACTTTTTCAGAGTAACGCCTTGTCGTTCAGCGGAATCCACCAAATATTTTTTTTTTCTCACGTTATTTTAATTTTTTTTATTTTTTTGCTCCACAACGTCAACGCTTTTTACAACTCACTTCTTTAAGCCCCGACGCCGTCCGATGCTGCGAAACGAAACTGCGGGCCAGCCGCTTTAGCGTAATTAAAAATTGTGGCAAGAGCTGCTGCAACGCCCGCTCCCGCACCCGCACCCGCACCCGTGTTCTGTGGGCACGTTATATCCGCCTAGCTGGTGACTGGCTGCTGCTGCTCATCAGCGCACTCGGACCAAGTCCACTCCGAGACAGGCGCTCCATTTTTTGCTGACGTGGCCGTAAATGCGCTTTTGAGTTTAGACTAAAGTAAGAGTTCTGAGCTGCTCTAGCCGCGCTCTCTCCTCCAACCCAACAACGACTATAAAGTAACGAAAAAAAAAAAAAGGAATGCATATAATTTGCGTGCGCGCAAAAAATACATTTCAAATTAATTAACGCTAATGAAAATTTTTAAAGCCAGCAAGTTGCAGCAGTTTGCAAAATAGTTTACCAGCTGAGTCGGTTGAGAGATTTGACTAACTGACGCTGTTTGTTTGTGCAAACTGGCTGGATGGCTGTTTGGCTGATACTATAAGGTTCAGTTTTTTTTTCTGACTCAGCAAAGTGTCCAGCAGACCACAAACAATGCAACACACACAAGTAAAGTTATGCGCACACACACACTTCCACACAGCTTGTTTCCGCTTCCGCTTGCAGAAATTTTTGCATGCAGCTTGGCAACTCTGCGTTTGGGCTTGTTCATTGAAAACAAACAAGGAAGCAGCAAACAAAGCCCGTACAACTTATTTGTGCCACAAACTGTTGCACAACTGTTGCACAATCGAACACAATGCAATTTCAATAAATTTTATGGCACATTTATTTGCCTTGCACCTGTGCGCGCTCACGCGCTCCTTATAAAATCGGTTACTTGCACACTATAACAATGAGCGTTAAGCATCCATAAGTCTAGGAACAACGCTCCTGGGTGGGTTATAGTCGTACCCAAACTTTCAGCTGACCCATTGACCCAACCACACTGCGCTGCTGAGTGGCGGCAGCAAATTACTTTCTGACTACATTTTCATTGAAAATGTTCTTTTATTAGTAAAAATTTATAATAACTCATGATGGGAAACTTGTTTGCAATTCATTGTATGGAAAGGAGCAGGAAAATTGTGTAAAGTGCATACTTATAAAACAAAAGGCTTATAGAAAACATTTCGTGAACTTATTTAAAGCTGCAAACACTAAATAAGTGCAGTGGGGCATATTGATAAATGCGTTCACTTGGAGCCCAAAAAGATAGTTAATGAGAACGTTTTAGCTTGCTTATAAATGATGACGACGACGGTGACAAAAAACTTTTTGACTTTATAGAGGGATTGGACGACATACTGGCAAATGCGTTCTTTTGGATCCCAAAAAGTTTTATAAAAATCTTCCCAATACTAGCACAAAGAAAAGGAAACTTGACTAAATAATCTTATTCGATGCCTTTATTAATTTATCCCATAAACAATGTTCCAAGCCTAGTTCCAGTTTTCCTTTCCCCAACAACTTTGTTATATTTGTTCTTCTTTTATTTATTTTATTTAACTGTACAACATAAAATGTTATTTTTTTATATTTTATTTAACTGTATATCGTATTTTTATTTTTTATATTTTATTTTCTTGTATTTTTATTTTTTTTATTATCTTTTTGGCAAGCAAGTTTTAATTTATTTAACTATTTTTGAATATTTTATTTTAATGTATTTTTTTTTATAAATGTACATATTTTTTTTTGTTATCTAATTTTATTATTATTTTTACTTTATTTTATTATTTTTTTTACTTCATTTCATTTTATTATTCAATTTTCTTTAGTTTAATTTTTAATTTGAATATTTTATCTTATTTTCTTTTTTATATTATTTTATTTTTTACTTTTATTTATTTTTTTTTTAATTATAAATTTAATTTAATTGTTTTTGCCTTTTATTTTATTGTATTTTTTATACTTTTATTTTATTTATTTATTTTTTACATTTTTTTTATTTTCTTTTTTATACCTTATTTTCTTTTATTTTTATATTTTATTTTTTATAATAGTGAGCCCAGCATGAGGTTGTCATGCCCAAACTTTTTGAATACTCTTAAAGTGAATAAACATCGTAACATTCCCTAGTTAGCTTATTTAAAAAATTTTAAGATTTTTAGATTTTGCAGCTCGATTTCAAAGTATTAATCGAATGTTGCACTTCACCGACTGTCTTAGCCGAATTCTTTTCACGTTCATTGCGATCTTCACGTTCCTGGGCAGTACGATTAGATTGATAATTAATTTGATTCGTTGCTTCTTCTAATTGAAATACATCATGCATTGATCGATTAGGAAACGGCATTCCCAATTGTCCTAATGCTTTATTAGACATCGCCAAGCATAGATCTTTAATATGAATTAAAGCTTCATTGTAAACTTCCGGCGTAAATTCCATCACTTTATTACGTTTTGCTTGACGCACTCGAAACTAAATATCGTCTGATAAATAATCTTGATATTTTATCCACAATTCAGGTGGATTTGATGGAAAACATGTTGCCAAAATAATCGCAAATAGAACACGTATATGATATGGGCGAGCGGTAACAGCAGCGTCTGCTAAAGTTTAATCGAACGGGATAAAAAGTATCCTATGTACGTCTCCTGGTTCTAAGCTACTTCTCCACCAATTTTCAGCCAAATCGGTACATCTGTTCTTTAGTTATAAATAGTGTATCTGTATCCAACACCACACTTTGATAAGATTTTGTATTTTATTATTAATTTTTTTATTATATTTTATTTCATTTTCTTTTTCACTTTATTTATTTTTTTTTTGAGTTTATATTTTGTTTTTTATTTTATATTTTAATTTATTTTATTTTATTTCTATATTATTTTTATTTTATTATATATTTTATTATTTTTGTACTTTATTTTCTTTTTTAGTTTATTTTATTTATTATTTATTTTTGTTTTTATAATATATTTTATTTTATTTTTTACTTAATTTTTTTTTTATTGTATTTTAATTTATTGTATTTTTATTTTTATTATTTTTATTCTCATTATATTTTAGTATTTTTTAACTTTTTATTTTATTTTAATTATTATTATTTTTATAGGATATTTAATTTTTTTACTTTATTTTATTTTTATTTTTTTTTATAATTTTATTTTATTTTATTTCATATATATAATAGTAGCTTATCCATCATTTACGAAATCCCAGAATAAGCCAAGTAAATATCAAGTCAAAGCCTATCTCAATCTTTCAGAAGATACAATTAAGAAGATTTAATTTAGAAGATACAATTTAGCCCACCCAAGCAACCTAACAATACAAGCTTACAAAGTAATTCATAGCACTTGAAATCTAATTAATACAAATAAATAAATAACAAATATATTATAATAAATAATACCTTTCCTCTTAATCCGAGCTTAATTTAAAGCTCCTACCGAATATACCTCCTAAACATAAATATTACCTAACTTAAAACTTCCTGATTCTACTAAAAAAAAACACAATTTTTGCTTTTTTTATACTTTTCCAAATTTTGATTAGCGCACATTCCAAGTCGCCCAGCGTTGACCTTCCCTCCCTAACAAACGAACTGAACTGATTTTATTAACAGAGTTTTGCATCAAGTTAAATTTTATGGCCAAAAAGCACACAGTACAAGCAAACGCTTCTGGCAAGCGAAAAGTTCTAGCCTGGCTGGCTATGGCTTAGTTAGTTACTTGGTAAAAATATTTACAAATTATTTGTGCCTCTGCCAACTGCACTTAGTCAGAGTCTTTATGGTAGTTGGCAGTTCCTGCCGCGTTGCTTTAGACATCGCAGCACCCCCCGCCAAGGTACTTGGGACTAAAAAATTATTAACTACTTCAAAAATACAAAGTTACAGACCGTTGATTGTGTGGCCGGGCCTAGGGTTACAGAGAGGATACACTGGCAAGAGGCAACACTGGGTACGCGCAGCAGGTGGCAACAACACTGCGGGGTGCAACCGGCAACCGGAAGTGTATAAGAAAATGTACAAGTAAAAAATTTGTTATTGTTTTTTGCGTGCGGCGGCTTAATAATTCATACGCAATTTTCACAACAAGTAGAGGTGGGTTAATTAAAGCCGTTGCCTGGTACTAACCATTTTTTTTGTTGTTGGCTATTTGGCAGGACTAAATCAACGCTAACGAAAACTGACAGATGCTGCTTTGTTTTAGATGCAGTCAGATACAGAAACGCTTTAA
This sequence comes from Chymomyza amoena, assembly GCA_037043745.1. Classification (NCBI taxonomy): domain Eukaryota; kingdom Metazoa; phylum Arthropoda; class Insecta; order Diptera; family Drosophilidae; genus Chymomyza; species Chymomyza amoena. Next base: position 30,698 of record JBAMAX010000302.1, read on the forward strand.
TGTCTGCATTAGAACAATGGTCAGTTAAGCAGCTCGGATTGCTCCATTGTTTTAGTTGTTTTGGAGCTTTGTTTAAACACAAAGTTTTTAAGGCCTCAGCGTTTGTTTATGAAGATATCGTATTTAACAATCAAAATCCATTTCGAATTCGAGCGAACCTTAATGTCCGTCATTTTTAATCCTGCATAATGGGTCTGCTTAGCCAGATTTTGGCTAAAGTCTCAAAAGAAAGTCAAAATTTGGACAAAATGAAATTTAACATGATTTTAAGGTATCATGACATTTTGTACTTTATGAGTCTAGCGATAATTTACAGAAAAAAAATCAGCATTTACCATGATACATGTACTATAGCTACGAAATCTTCATTCACTTTATTAAAATTGAGCTTAAAAACTTTTTAGTTTTATATACATTTGGTTACTTTACTTTAATGTTTGATCGAAAAAAATGTTAAAAATTTCTTTATATATTTTACAAAAAAATTTAGTTCTTCACGATTTTCGGAAAAGGAATTTTCTATCCAAAAGTTACATTTTAAAAAATTAACCAAAGAAGAACTTGAACCCTTTTTAATTTATTAGCAACCTAAAAGTTGCTTTAAAAAAAATTTAAAGTTGTTAAATTGTACGTTTTAGATTTACTACAATTTGAAAATTTTATAGCTAATTGACAAAGCAGTGTTGCCAGCTTAGCCTATTTCAGGCTAGATCTAGCATATTTGAAAATGAAATAGCTTATAAAAATTGTAAATAGCCTAATAGCCATAAATCTAGCATATTTTTAAGTCCATAAAGCATATTGTAGCATATTCGTGACTACAACATAATCAATCTTGTTCTAGATTTCGTCTCGTTTTAAAAAGCCATAACGAGTGCATTCCGACAAATGGTGCTCTAGTTTTCGACTGAGTTCGTTTTCATTTCGAGTGTTATCGATAACCATTTGTATTGAACAGCTGGCCAGCTATCAATAAGTTCACTTGTAGAGTTACCAAAAGTTTTCGAACATCCACTTTATTAATTTATTTTTTCTTTTTGCCGATTTTCCTCCGATTTTTACATATTTGGTAGATCTACTAGCCAATAGTAACAACGTCAAATTTTATTGCTAAATTCCGATTATTTATCGAGTTATCGATAGCTGAATATGGGGTTTTTTCATTTATAGACTATATTTTAGTAAGATCTATCTTGTACGAATAAAGATTTTTTTTTTAGTAAAAACAGATAAAATATTCAATTAGAAAAAAAAATTCGAATTTAAAAAAAAAAAATTTTTATTAATTTTTTATCATTTTAAGTTTTTAATTTTAAAATTCAAAAGTGATCTCCTACTTTTAAAAAAAAAGTGCTAATGTCATTTTATGTGTGGACGAATTCTTATTGAACTTCCCGCGTTTCAAGCTATATCTCAGGGACGATTAACTGTGGAGGATTATCCACTAAACCGATTTTGTAGAGAATTTTATGCTTTACAACTCTACCAACTGTGTAAAAATCATCAAAATCGAAGCAGGTCGGGAAAAAATGGCCCGCTTCACCTTTCTTCGTCGATACATATTTTAAGCCATCTATCCATAAAATTATCTTCAAATTTATAACTTTTCGAAGTTTTATTTTGTCTACATCCAGAACACCGTATTTTCATTCCACTCGTTTTTGTTCTGCATATACACACAGTTTTAATGGCCATTTTTTGTAATCAAAATATACATATGTTATAATGAAAATTAACCTTGATTCGCTCAAGTGAGCACGTCTAAATTTTCATCAATTAATTTTAATTTAATTTGTTGAAAGCCAACCATAATATTTGTATTGAATAAGGGAAAATTTATGTTTTTGTTTAAAATGTTCTAAGAGAACATTATTTTGCAAATGCCTGATTTTTGCCCAAAAAATAAGAATCTGGGCCCACCGTTTTTCAAAGAAAAAATATAAGCTTATAAACCTCTTTTTGGGATAATTCTTATTATATTCTTGCACTGAATCGATGTAAAAAAATATATATATGTACAGTCGTGACTGGATATAGTGAACATTCGGTATAGTGAACACCTCGATATAGTAACAATCGAAAACCTCTAAATAGTGAACCAAATTTTGAAAGCATTTTCAAGCAGATACGAACGAAAAAACACAAAAAGGAATCAGAAACGAATCGGGTATGCCCCTCAATTGTACTTTAGCTTTTGAATTCTGCAAAATCCGCTGTTTCTTGACGTTATTTCTTGTTTTTTTTACCTTTTTATTTTTTTACAAATACATTTTTATGATATCTTGTACAAATGTCAATTTTGAACAAATATAATGAGTTTTAAACAAAAATATGTCAACCTTGATAAAATGTCATTCGCCTTGATACTGTGAATAGAGGTGGAGAACTATCGATAGTCGGCGCCATCGATAGTCGACGATAGTAATTTTACAACCATCGATAGTTGACGTTAGTACTTTCGATAGTCGACGATAGTCCCGTCCACAATAATATACATATTTGGTTTTAAATTTAAAGTTTGTTTAATTTTTAAGCAAGAAAATGTTTTTTGATCCAATAGTTTTGGTTCAAGAATTAAAGAATGTTCACATTTTCTTTGTTGTGCCTGGTTTGCCTCTCCGAAACAATTAGGCGAAGCTACAGAATACATCCACGATCTACAACTGCCGCTTGTAGATGCGATATTGTCAGTATCCGCCGAAATACCTGCAGCTGTAGTGCTAGAATCTGGGACATGATTTTCCAAGCCAGAGTGGAATCTTTTCAGATGATCGTGCAAAATTGAAGTATTTCCGCTGATTTTGTACTCTTTTCCGCAGTTAATGCACTTCCCAATTTTTTGTCATCTGACGTTTTATAGTATTTCCATACTTGTAAGATTTTACTTTTCATTTTTTGTGTTTGCCTCTCGGTCGCCAAATATTTCTCCGAGTCCTTGCTGCTGCAATCGCATGCCTGCCTTTCAGCCCTCGACATACTGAGTGTGAGGAAGTCCCGACGATTACCTTAAATTCGACACATAGTCAAAATACTTCATAACTTCAGTATGAACTTCGCTAATAGCAACCCCCGATGCACACAATTCCTCGATTTTTGCAACACTAAGAAATATAGCATTGTAACCATTTTTCCTCTTTCTGAAAGAGCTTCGTGTGATTATAATAAACATTACTAGGAATAAAGTGCATACAACAATAGTCGAGATGTTTAAAAAAAATATTTTTCTAGTTATATTTTTTTCTCGGTGGTTGCAACCTCCTCAATAAGTGCAATTACCTAGATTTCTATTAGTTGCGGTTAACGCGTTCATACAGTACTTTAAAAGTAAGCATTACACCTCTTTGAAGAAAGGGATCCATTTCTTTTTTTGAGGTATCACTGTTTTAATAAATTTTTTCACAAATATTTTATTAGCAGACGCCACAAATAAACGCGCAAATTGTACAAATCATTTGGTGATGTGAAAGCTATCGGAGAGCTATCGATAGCGTAATCGGCACTATCGTAAATGTCTGGCTGCTATCGATGGTAGCTCGATAGTGCTCAACCATCGATAGTGCCGATAGTACTATTGGTAGTTATCCACCCTTGTACAAAGGTATTAATTTGTGCAACCAGTCAATCAGGCCTGTTCTAGATTTCGACTCGTTTTGAAAAGTCATAACGAGTGCATTCCGACAAATGGTGTTCTAGATTTCGACCGAGTTCGAATCCACTTCGAATCGTTTTCGAATCGTTTTCATTTAGACCAGCTGTGCAGAGCAGCTGTTTTGTTTATGTTTGTTTATATGGCGCCAAATTGAAATGGAAGCGGCATCATACAACAGCCGTCTTTTAAAAATGGACGCGCAGTAAAAACTTAAGCAATTTGTAGTTTGCATTTTAGTTTTAAAAGTATAACATACAATTTTTCGCCAACTCTATGTGTTTATTTTATTTTAGTCGGCAAATTATTTTAAGCAGCAGTTTCAGAGCCACCTTCAGTTACTTCTCTGCTACATTTCGCTTTGTTGAATTGTTGTTTGTTTATTTTCCATAAGCATTTCACAATTGTATTGGTCATGCGGTTAATTATCATCGCTTAAACAGGCACATTTCTTTCTCACAGTCATATTTCCTGTAGTTGACATCGTTGGTGCTTGCAAATTTGCCAACATTTGACAACGTTGGTATTGTGTTTTGCTTAGCACTTCCTTTTTTGCTCCTTCAAAAATGTATTACTACAATTAACTAAAAAAAAGCGGATCATTGTTGTTTGTTTAAAAAGTGCGCCAAATTTCAAGCAAATTGCCAGCTGATCAGCTGATCACCCATCGATAAGTTGACTTGTAGAGTTACCTCAAGTTTTCGAACATCCATTTTATTAATTTAATTTTTCTTTCTGCCAACATCTTTCTGACAGACAAACATTTTTTATTTATTTACCAATTTTGTACAATTTATTTTATATACATATTTTAAGCCATCCATTAATAAAATTATCTTCGAATTTACTTGTGCAACACGACAACACGACTACACAATACACATTTCGAAGTTTTGTTTTGTCTAAATCCAGAACACCTTACTTTCATTCCACTCGTTTTGGTTTTGCATGTATACACAATTTTAATAGACATTTTTTGTCATAAGAATATATAATGAAAATTAACCTTGATTCGTTGAATTGAGTACATCTAAATTTTCTTAAAACATTAAAAAATAATACAAAATTAATTTTGGTGGCATTAATGCGTTTATTTAAGCAAACAAAGCAAAATACTTTTCATTTCGACAGCTGCAAGCCAAACTTTTCATAACGAGTAAACTCTTGTCGGAATCGAAATCTAGAACACCTTTCATTTCGATTCCGACACTTTTTGTCTGAATCGAAATCTAGAACATGCCTGAATATGTCTCACATACAAAAGGAGTAGTCGGAGATCACCACCTCTAACTGTGAACACACCTTACAATAATTAGTTCCCTACTAACTGTATTTTAATTTTATTCAAAATTTTGTTTGTTACACTTTATATACTATTTTGCGTAATGATTGCGATGATTATCGAATTCAGTTTCGTGGCTCCCCAAAAATACATTACCCGAAGTAGAACATTCCTGTAGGAACCTCTGCTACACATTCGCCTCTTTACAGGCTGAAATATTACAGAGCAGATTTCGGAGTCTTGGATAAAGAGCGAGCTGAGATTGGAAAAGACACTCTAAACCTTTGCTGGTAGAACTAAATTTTTGGACTTCCCACATCGTAAGATGCTAACTCATAAGAGCTACTGTGTTACTACCACTCAACATTCAAATTCAATTTGCAGTATGATTTCTAGGCACTTGGACGCTTAAGTATTACTTACCCTAAATATTTAAAGCGTAGCATCCTCGGCTCGAACAAAGAGCGTTAACTAAGGCTGCAGCATGCAAGCCGCGCCATAGCGACAACTTTAGACCACAACTAAATTATACAGATAAAAACGGGCGCTGTAAAGTCACGTTAGGAGCGCCGTTGGGCAGGATAGTAAGATATACATGACTTCCGTTTTCCGGTCAGTAACTACGTGAGCAACGAGCATGTGTAAGTGCACATAGATAGTTGCCTATGTGTGTGTTGGATGGGTGTGTCTGTCTGTGTATTTATGCACTTTGCCGTTTGCGAAATTATTTTTGTTGATTTAACTAAATGACGACAAGTTCAACGAGTGTCACAGATGAGATTATAAGCGCTGCGTGTCTAGGCGAAACAAGCGAGCCACGTACAAAGGGCCGCCAAAGGCACTATCCTTGTTGGGCTGGCACTTGAGCAGAGCTGTGTTTAGTTGGCCAACATATGCATGCATAAGTCCTGCACAATCACACACGGACATGTCCATATGCCAACTAAGCTTTTGCCTAAACAAACACAAGCCAAGTAGGAAAGGTTCCCAAACACTCTGCCAAGTTTGGATACCAAAACGCCCTTATATTGAAATAAACGTTTTAATATGTTGGTAGCTAACAAATTTATAGTTTGATGGTGAATTAACTAACACACACAAACACTGTAAACACATATGTACTGTAGTTACACACACACGCACAAGCACAACTGATTGAGCACAAGCGGCGCCCAATTTGGGGCGCAGACTTACGCAAAAGTTGGCATTTGCCGCCTGAAAAAGGGCACGCAAAGCGTTTCGCTGCCAAGGCCAAATTCAATTTGTACAATTTGTTTGCCAAAAGTGCTCCAGCATATACTATATGTATCAGTAAGTATATTTATTTTAGTGTTTTTGTCTAGTTTTTCAAAGATTTCTGACTTAACTGGCTCTAATACGACTTTGTGTTCGCACACTTGGCAGCGCTTAAAATTTAAGCTGATTTCGTATTCAAATAAAAAATGTGCACAATTTGCATTTCTGCAGAGCGACAAGAGAAAAGTTTTGTGCAAAAGCCAAGATTAATAAAATCTACTACGAAAATTTCACAAATTTGTATTGAAATCATTTGATTTATACGATTTATTGTAGTGCTGCAATTAGTTAGTGAAATATACGTTCCAATTTGTGCAGCATTTAAAATGAATTCATTTTGAAGATTTATTATCGTACGAAATTTATTTAAAATGCTCAACATGGCGTATGCGTAATGATTCATTAACAAGACAATTTGCTTATTTCACAATGCCGCCCTAAAATTACGCTTCATTTGGTGGGCAATCATTGCGAGTTGTCGCCCTGGCAGTTGCCGCCTACGTTTTACTGGCCAACATTTCATTTGTCTTTATTTTTGGCTTTTAATTTATTTCATTACAGAAAATTAGCTCGCTTATCGTTGGCAAAAATCTTAACCCGCTGACAAGGACAACACTTAGCCAAATTAATGCCAAAAATATGTACGCAACAAGGCAAACATGCACCCATACCCACATACCCCCTGATAGATGTAGACAAAGTTATAAGACAGCTTAAAGACGGCTGAATCAAAATCAAAACCAAATTCCAACATTGAGCAACCAAGTCGTTCGTCACGCTTGACGCCAAAGACGTCACAGCTAGCTCTATTCCAGCCGGAAAATCATGATAAGCAATGGGCGGCCATACGTATCTATCTATCTGTGTACATTTTTTCCTTACTGGCACGCCATCCTTCCATTTTTGCTTTAAAATGGCGCTACACAAGAGAAAGTATCAAATAGAAAACGAAATATGTGCGATATAAATACCAAAAGCTGCCAAGATGCAAAGCAAACAAATAGACAAACAAACGAATGCCAAGTTTATGCCATTAAGTTTACGATTTCATGAAAACACAAATAACTTGGGAAGCATTTTTTTATAACATCCGCTCAAAAACTTGAATTCCAGATATAAGGTTCAAAAAACTGTCTGTTGACAGGTTTAACATTTGTGTAGAATATTGAGAAAATCAATCCTTCATTTTTTAGCCAAATTGGTAGGCAATTATGTTAGATGTAATGCTCCAAAATTTCCTTCTTTTTTAAATGCGATTTCTCTCGAAACCATTTTTTTTCGAATGAATACTTCAGTCAACTTTTATCCGATCGATTTGAAATTTTGATACAATCTTTACCTTTATTTTGACAAAAAAAAATAGTTTTTATTTATTTATTTACCCTGATTCTTTAAATATTCATTTACTGACTAATTGTATAACATATATATATATAAATAACTAAGCTATTTATATTGAAATCATTAAATCAAAATATTTGTTATATCGGGTTTTTCAATTGGGACGCTACAAAAGTATACCGATAGGGATAGCAAACGACGCCATATTTATTCCCGCTCTCTTGACATTTCTCTTCAGTAAGGTTTGCCATTATGGAAAGATACACGAGTCGAAACCATTAAAATGTACTACCAAAATTCGGTCCCACTGGCCTCAACTTTAAGAGCGCTACGTCCAATTTATGGTCGTCATAATTATCCTGCCACATCAACAATTGAGCGTCTAGTGGAAAAATTTGAATTCACAGGTACATTAGAAAATGTTCCCTTGCCAGTGAGACAAAAAAATTCCCGTACTGTCGAGAATATTGCTGCCGCTAGCGCATCAATTGAAGAAGACCCAAATCAGTCTCTCACAAATCAGTCCTTCCGGCGATTTTTAGCTAAAAGATCTTTGCCTGCATCCTTACAAGATCAAATTGACGCAAGAACTGAAGCCGCTTGACCACCAGAAGCGTCGTATGTTCGTAAACTAGGCAGAGCAACAACTTGAAAATGATCCGGATTTTCATCGAAAAATTACCTTCAGCGATGAGACTCTTTTGTGGCTGAATGGCTTCGCCAAAAATCAAAATACATATGCGTTATTGGTCAGGCAGCAATCCACACGTACTCCATGAGTTACCATTGCATCTCGAAAAAATTACGGTTTGGTGCGGTTTATGGGCCGGCGGCGTCATTGGGCCGTACTTCTTCCGTGATGATCAAGACTGGCACGTTACTGTGAATGGGAATCGCTACCGCTCAATGATAACAGAATATTTTTGGTCCGAATTGGATAATATAGACTTGGACAATATGTGGTTTCAACAGGACGGCGCCACATTCCACACAGCGAATGTCACAATCGATTTATTGAAAACCAAGTTTGGTGAAGATGTTATCCCACGAAATGGCCCAGTCAATTGGGCGCCTCGGTCGTGCGATTTGACGCCGTTAGACTATTTCCTATGGGAAATATGTGCGATATAAATACGTCAAGTCTATGGTCTATACCAACAAGCCAGCGACGATTGACGAACTTCGTACAAATAAGAAATTGCAGAAGTATCGGCCAATTTACGCTTGAAAACCGTCGAAAAATCACGCATTAATAGCAAATCGATTTAAAAAGGAGAACAAAATTCTAAAGTATCGGGGTGCTCCTGTGGGGCTGATGTCTCCGATGGTATGCTGTTATCGGTAGACTCAGCACTCAATTCCTACTCTTACTTCCACTTGGTGCACCGTGGAAACCTGAGCAACCTTGATGAAAATACGGAAACCAACTCGTGTCTTGGTCAGGGCTAACAAAATTGGGAGCTCTCATTTTTTAGACCATTTCAACAGAGATTACGCATTCAAATGCGGATGAATTGCATCGTCAATCAACGGCAATCTTTGCGTAATTTGTAGCGTCTGCTTGCTAGGTTAGGCGCGGCTGCAAGCGGATGTCTGTCTCGGATCGAACGGCTCGCTCTACAACCGTGTTATGCGTACTGTCCTTGGCCTCATCACCCATCGACTTTAACACCAATCGATGTTCAAGCGTCGAAAGTAACAACAATGGAAACACTACACCAAGAGGTTATCGTCTTAATACGAGAAATCCTCCTGCTTCGGCAGCTGGCATAAGGATTTTGGAGGAACCAATTTCACGCGAAGATATCACGATGAATGAAAGCAACACCATCCAATGGTGCCCTATGTTCCAGTGGGAGTCGAAGATGACAGAAGAAGAAGAAGAGTTTGTATTGCAGCAATAGAAAATTCCGACTTATTAATTTGGAATAAGATTAAATTAGAAATTAAATTACTAGTAAAATAATTATTAAATTATAGTACAAATTTTAAGACAAAAAATAATTTTTCTAATCCTGGACATTAGAACAAAGTTATTAAATAATATCTTATCAGTCCTTGATTTCTGTGGAAATTTTTAAGATTCTCAGAATTCGTAAAATTATGTTGAAAGATTTCGTTATATAGGTATATTTATTCATTCATACATACGTACAGGCCAAGCATATAAGCGTTTTAAAAAGGGGGAAAAACTTTAAAAAAGACTAATAACATTCCGAAGCTTTAATATGTCTATAGACCCTACAAAACTCACAATGTTGCCTTGGCATAAACTCAGTCAAAGACGGCCACCGTCGCCAAGGATCACATGCCTACTGTATTCAACGTAGTTAGGCGCGCTCTCACATTCTGCTTCATACTCTTTCGTTTAGCATTTTTGTCAGCCATTTTTTTTCTCGGTTTCGTTTTTTTCCAAGCTAAAGGATTATTTGCTTGGTTTATTCCTTTGACTCTTTGTTTTGTCTCTCACATTCGGGCAGGCGTTACGAACGCGCTCCCTTGCGGTTGGTGCTAAGTTTATCAGTGCGCCTAAATACGACTTGGTTTGTCTGCTGAAGGGCGCTCATGTCGCCTTGACTTCAATTTCGCATTAAAGAGTGCGACATTTTTTTTTTCGTTTTCTTTTGGCTTCATTATTAACTGGGCACACTCCATTATTCTCATCTAATAGGGTAATTGATTAGCCCTGCTTCACTGTTCTTTACAATACATGTCTTTTATATCAGAGGAACAGATTAGCAAGAGGTATCCTCAACGCGTATCTCGTAAGAAGGTTTAAAAGAAGGCTCTTCAGAATCTTTTCCATATCTCTATAGATGGAACAGTTACTCTACTCATACAGACTCTAGACAGCTTTATATGGAAAATTTCGTTTGGATTTCATTTGATCAGGACAATTTTTTTTAATTATACACAAAAAATTAAATAACTAATAAAATCTATTTAAGCAATTGAAAACTTCTTTGAAAAATTAAGTAGCCGCAACGTAAACTTATAAGGGATCGGCATAATATTTTTGAAGTCTTTTAGTGCATTTCCCAAAGGGCCAAACAATATTTATGGTTTAGCCCAGTGTGCAGTGTCCAAGCACATCGCCTTAATAAGCTCTTAAGATGTCCAGAACAATTGACGCGCAGAATTGAAGTATTTAAGGCGTACTCAATGCTAGGTATACAAGGATAAAGTTTAATGCAGCTTGCCTGCATACTTTTCCCCAAGTGCTACGAATTGCTGCAAAACTGGTTTAATTTTAATGCCAGTGCATTATATAAAGACAAACATACTTTATAAAGCTAATTTGTCACTTACTCTTATCCAATTTAAGGATGTCAAGCCAAAATACATGTGTAAGTATATGTAAGAGTCAATAAGCAGTGTAAATAACTGAAAAGCCAAAAGAAAACGAAAAAAAAAAATGTCGCACTCTTTAATGCGAAATTGATAAACCAAAATCAGCAGCTAAGCAATAAACTAAACTAACAAGGCGACACTGAGCTAAGCTCCTTCGAGCCACACCGAATGGCATCCTTTAACCCAAGACGCGACCTAAATAAACATGCACAAAACAAACCCACCTACACAACACTGACTCAAAAACCCACACACACACACACACGCACACTCACACAGAGACAAATCCAAGGTCGTATTTAGGCGCACTGATAAACTTAGCACCAACCGCAAGGGAGCGCGTTCGTAACGCCTGCCCGAATGTGAGAGACAAAACAAAGAGTCAAAGGAATAAACCAAGCAAATAATCCTTTAGCTTGGAAAAAAACGAAACCGAGAAAAAAAATGGCTGACAAAAATGCTAAACGAAAGAGTATGAAGCAGAATGTGAGAGCGCGCCTAACTACGTTGAATACAGTAGGCATGTGATCCTTGGCGACGGTGGCCGTCTTTGACTGAGTTTATGCCAAGGCAACATTGTGAGTTTTGTAGGGTCTATAGACATATTAAAGCTTCGGAATGTTATTAGTCTTTTTTAAAGTTTTTCCCCCTTTTTAAAACGCTTATATGCTTGGCCTGTACGTATGTATGAATGAATAAATATACCTATATAACGAAATCTTTCAACATAATTTTACGAATTCTGAGAATCTTAAAAATTTCCACAGAAATCAAGGACTGATAAGATATTATTTAATAACTTTGTTCTAATGTCCAGGATTAGAAAAATTATTTTTTGTCTTAAAATTTGTACTATAATTTAATAATTATTTTACTAGTAATTTAATTTCTAATTTAATCTTATTCCAAATTAATAAGTCGGAATTTTCTATTGCTGCAATACAAACTCTTCTTCTTCTTCTGTCATCTTCGACTCCCACTGGAACATAGGGCACCATTGGATGGTGTTGCTTTCATTCATCGTGATATCTTCGCGTGAATTGGTTCCTCCAAAATCCTTATGCCAGCTGCCGAAGCAGGAGGGATTTCTCGTATTGGGACGATAACCCCTCTTGGTGTCCAGTGTTTCCATTGTTGTTACTTTCGACAGCTTGAACATCGATTGGTGTTAAAGTCGATGGGTGATGAGGCCAAGGACGGTACGCATAACACGGTTGCAGAGCGAGCCGTGTCGATCCGAGACGAGACATCCGCTTGCGGCCGCTGGCCTAACCTAGCGGGCGGGCGCTACAAATTGCGCAAAGAGTTGCCGTTGATTGACGATGCAATGCATCCCGCATTTGAAGATGCGTAATCTCTGTTGAAATGGTCTAAAAAAATGAGGAGCTCCCAATTTTGTTGGCCCTGGCCAAGACACGAGTTGGTTTCCGTATTTTCATCGAAGGTTGCTCAGGTTTCCACGGTGCACCAAGTGGTGGGTAAGAGTAGGAGATTGAGTGCTGAGTCTACCGATAACAGCATACCATCGGAGACATCAGCCCCACAGGAGCACCCCGATACTTTAGATTTTTGTTTCTCACCCCTTAAATCGATTTGCTATTAAGGCGTGTTTTTTTTTAGTATTTTTTAAACTATAATTTTCTTGAGTAATTCGACTCGTGTATCTTTCCATAATGGCAAACCTTACTGAAGAGAAATGTCAAGAGAGCGGGAATAAATATGGCGTCGTTTGCTATCCCTATCGGTATACTTTTGTAGCGTCCCAATTGAAAAACCCGATATAACAAATATTTTGATTTAATGATTTCAATATAAATAGCTTAGTTATTTATATATATATATGTTATACAATTAGTCAGTAAATGAATATTTAAAGAATCAGGGTAAATAAATAAATAAAAACTATTTTTTTTTGTCAAAATAAAGGTAAAGATTGTATCAAAATTTCAAATCGATCGGATAAAAGTTGACTGAAGTATTCATTCGAAAAAAAATGGTTTCGAGAGAAATCGCATTTAAAAAAGAAGGAAATTTTGGAGCATTACATCTAACATAATTGCCTACCAATTTGGCTAAAAAATGAAGGATTGATTTTCTCAATATTCTACACAAATGTTAAACCTGTCAACAGACAGTTTTTTGAACCTTATATCTGGAATTCAAGTTTTTGAGCGGATGTTATAAAAAAATGCTTCCCAAGTTATTTGTGTTTTCATGAAATCGTAAACTTAATGGCATAAACTTGGCATTCGTTTGTTTGTCTATTTGTTTGTTTGCATCTTGGCAGCTTTTGGTATTTATATCGCACATATTTCGTTTTCTATTTGATACTTTCTCTTGTGTAGCGCCATTTTAAAGCAAAAATGGAAGGATGGCGTGCCAGTAAGGAAAAAATGTACACAGATAGATAGATACGTATGGCCGCCCATTGCTTATCATGATTTTCCGGCTGGAATAGAGCTAGCTGTGACGTCTTTGGCGTCAAGCGTGACGAACGACTTGGTTGCTCAATGTTGGAATTTGGTTTTGATTTTGATTCAGCCGTCTTTAAGCTGTCTTATAACTTTGTCTACATCTATCAGGGGGTATGTGGGTATGGGTGCATGTTTGCCTTGTTGCGTACATATTTTTGGCATTAATTTGGCTAAGTGTTGTCCTTGTCAGCGGGTTAAGATTTTTGCCAACGATAAGCGAGCTAATTTTCTGTAATGAAATAAATTAAAAGCCAAAAATAAAGACAAATGAAATGTTGGCCAGTAAAACGTAGGCGGCAACTGCCAGGGCGACAACTCGCAATGATTGCCCACCAAATGAAGCGTAATTTTAGGGCGGCATTGTGAAATAAGCAAATTGTCTTGTTAATGAATCATTACGCATACGCCATGTTGAGCATTTTAAATAAATTTCGTACGATAATAAATCTTCAAAATGAATTCATTTTAAATGCTGCACAAATTGGAACGTATATTTCACTAACTAATTGCAGCACTACAATAAATCGTATAAATCAAATGATTTCAATACAAATTTGTGAAATTTTCGTAGTAGATTTTATTAATCTTGGCTTTTGCACAAAACTTTTCTCTTGTCGCTCTGCAGAAATGCAAATTGTGCACATTTTTTATTTGAATACGAAATCAGCTTAAATTTTAAGCGCTGCCAAGTGTGCGAACACAAAGTCGTATTAGAGCCAGTTAAGTCAGAAATCTTTGAAAAACTAGACAAAAACACTAAAATAAATATACTTACTGATACATATAGTATATGCTGGAGCACTTTTGGCAAACAAATTGTACAAATTGAATTTGGCCTTGGCAGCGAAACGCTTTGCGTGCCCTTTTTCAGGCGGCAAATGCCAACTTTTGCGTAAGTCTGCGCCCCAAATTGGGCGCCGCTTGTGCTCAATCAGTTGTGCTTGTGCGTGTGTGTGTAACTACAGTACATATGTGTTTACAGTGTTTGTGTGTGTTAGTTAATTCACCATCAAACTATAAATTTGTTAGCTACCAACATATTAAAACGTTTATTTCAATATAAGGGCGTTTTGGTATCCAAACTTAAAACAAGAGTGTTTGGGGGAACTTTTCCACGTAGCTTGTGTTTGTTTAGGCAAAAGCTTAGTTGGCATATGGACATGTCCGTGTGTGATTGTGCAGGACTTATGCATGCATATGTTGGCCAACTAAACACAGCTCTGCTCAAGTGCCAGCCCAACAAGGATAGTGCCTTTGGCGGCCCTTTGTACGTGGCTCGCTTGTTTCGCCTAGACACGCAGCGCTTATAATCTCATCTGTGACACTCGTTGAACTTGTCGTCATTTAGTTAAATCAACAAAAATAATTTCGCAAACGGCAAAGTGCATAAATACACAGACAGACACACCCATCCAACACACACATAGGCAACTATCTATGTGCACTTACACATGCTCGTTGCTCACGTAGTTACTGACCGGAAAACGGAAGTCATGTATATCTTACTATCCTGCCCAACGGCGCTCCTAACGTGACTTTAGAGCGCCCGTTTTTATCTGTATAATTTAGTTGTGGTCTAAAGTTGTCGCTATGGCGCGGCTTGCATGCTGCAGCCTTAGTTAACGCTCTTTGTTCGAGCCGAGGATGCTACGCTTTAAATATTTAGGGTAAGTAATACTTAAGCGTCCAAGTGCCTAGAAATCATACTGCAAATTGAATTTGAATGTTGAGTGGTAGTAACACAGTAGCTCTTATGAGTTAGCATCTTACGATGTGGGAAGTCCAAAAATTTAGTTCTACCAGCAAAGGTTTAGAGTGTCTTTTCCAATCTCAGCTCGCTCTTTATCCAAGACTCCGAAATCTGCTCTGTAATATTTCAGCCTGTAAAGAGGCGAATGTGTAGCAGAGGTTCCTACAGGAATGTTCTACTTCGGGTAATGTATTTTTGGGGAGCCACGAAACTGAATTCGATAATCAT
>JBAMAX010000303.1:0-29377 GCA_037043745.1 Chymomyza amoena
ACTAATAATAACATAGCTGGAAATTTAGCTGCCAGAATTTGGCTATTATTTATTTATGTTTAACTAAAATTTATTTATACTTATGCGGATGAAGAGTATATTTCTTAACCATCAAAATGCCGTAAAGCCGTGTCGTCGCAGTTTCGAAATATTTAGAAATACCTCTCGCCATCCACAATGTCACTGATTTTGGATATAATGATTATCTAAAAAGACAGTTGCTTAATATTTAGACAAAATTAAGTTTTCTCAGAATAAGAACACTTACCAGAGCATCGCTGTATTATGTGCGATTATAATGCTCTTTGAATGGGTTGGTTTATGGTATTATCGCAAAAATTGGGTTGGGTTCCAGCAGCTTTCACCTTAACAGCTCGGTCCGCAGCCACTGCAACAGCCACTATAACAGGGACCGCAACAGCCACTATAACAGCCACCACAAGGCCCACAGCAGGGCCCACATGGTGAACAGCACGAATCACATGGGCTGCAACATGATCCACATGGACTGCAACATGATCCACATGGACTGCAACATGAGCCGCAAGGGCCGCAACATGATCCATAGCAGGAGTAACACATGATTAAGCCGGACGAAGTTACTAAGAAAAATGTTATCTAAAATAATTCTAAGGTAAATATTTTATTATGGCTTACCTTGAACCCAACACAAAACTCGAATGTAAAAATTTAGATGTTATCGTGTCTAAAGCTAATTGTCGAGTGAATGCTTGGAAAATGTAGATTGGCTTTGAAGTTTGTTGTATGACATTTCAGGCTTACTTTGTTAGGGTGGTTTTTTTTTTTGTTAATATTCAGTTACAATCGTGAAGTTAGAATCCATCAGTGAAATGAATTAGTTGCTACTGCAAACTATTTTTCAAAGGTGACATAGTTTATCATCACTGGAATCTGAAAAGATGACCAAATACCAAAAGTTCTTTGAGAAGTTTGTCAAAGAGCTTGTATGTCCTTAAATTTATTGCAAGCAGTATCCTTTAACAATGCGAATAGAACCGGAGATGCCAAATCGATAGCTAAGAGTGCAACAAATTAGCTATAAAGATTAAATTTGATAATTTCCAATAACAGCGGACTCGGAAGGATCGAAGAACAGCTTGGATAACACTCGAAACCGGAGATGCCACATCGGTAGCTGAGAGTGTAACAAATTAGCTCTAAACATTGAATTTGATAATTTCCAATGTCATCGGAATCGAGAGGATCGAACAACAGATTTTACACGAAACTCAAAAAAACTAAAAAATGTCAAAACGGCTGAGAGTGTAACAAATTAGCTGTTAAGATTGAACTTGATAATTACCAATGTCATCGGAATTGGAAGGATCGAAGAACAGCTTTTACACGGAACTCAAAAAATAGATACCACTCATTTTTTTCGTAATGGATCGAATTTGACAATTTAAAATTTTTTTTTTTTTTTAATGTGCTAAAAATTACGAAATATTGAATATAAATAAGTTCTAATAAATTTTGTATGTCGATCTTGGATTATAACTTGAGATGAATCGAATATCCGCTAACTATCCGGTGACTTTAAAACTATCCGGCCGAATACTGGATAACTACTATTCGGCAGGATAGGAGTCCAGCCGAATTAAAAAAAAAACTGGTAAAAAAATATATATTTTTAAGTAATTATTTTGTTTATTAAGTTAGTCTTAGTATCACTTAAGAAATATAATTAGTTTTAGTTTTAAATTTGTAATCACACAATAGTAAATGAATGTAATAGAAAATGAATTAATTGGTACTCATACTCATAATAAATACTAATTTTTCTGCATAGAGAGGTAGCAAGCGGTTTGGCTTCTCTTCATAAATAAGGCCCGCTGAAAGATAGATTTTGGCAAACTTTGTTAAATTTGCGTTTTGTTTGGCATTATCTGCCCACCAAGAATAAGGGTCACGATTGCGATCAAATCGCACTGACTTAAGAAAAAAATCCAGCTCACAGGTTATCGCGTTTCATTCTCCACGTTGAACCTGGCCACTATTGTTTTAATTTGCTACATCATCAAAGCAATCCCAAAAGGTGTCATGAGCTTTGCGAGATACAGCTGTATCTGTCTCCTCCCCTCTACTCTTTTTAGCCGGTGTTGAATATGAACTGCTACTTCTGCTAAGTTCCGCCGGATATCCGGCGGCCGAATATCCGGCTATCCGGCCACATGGTTGGCCAAACATCCGGTATCCGGCCAAACTGCTATCCGTTTCATCTCTAATTATAACCTTTTGAATATATCGGTTGATTGCCAATTAATAAATATCTAAAAAAATCTTAAAAATTTGCTAAAAATTACGTTAATTGTATATGAATGAATAAATCACAAAAAGAAGTTCCAAATATTTAAGTTTAACTTTTTTTAAAGCTGATTTATTAGATTTTTAGCTTATTTCAGCAACTTTCTATTTCAAATTTAGCTTATTTTGTCTCTCAATATCTGGCATCACAGATAGTAGATAACATACCTAAAACAAACAAACCTTAACATTAAATATAAAATTAATTTTTAGCTTTATATCCCAAAACGTTTTTAACTCAAGAAAAGTTTTCAAATCCGTTTTTGCGCTTTAAAACTCAAACATTTTTCTCATATATGTCGTTTACCTCTTTACCTCTTTATTATAGTCACTTTTGTCATCTAATTTTTGCACTTTGTCGCTTACCTTTTTTGCTTTTGATGCAATTCCCGAAATGAGCTCAAGCTGAAAAGTGCTCAGCAGCTGGAACAGCGCTTTTGCGCTGCACAGCAAATGCATCACCAAATTCTATTAATCCTTCTGGCTTTGAAGCTCAAAGCAGCCAGAGAGCCAGACAGACAGCCGGATAGTCAGACAAATACATATAGATAGATAGTTAAACCGACAGACGTGGCAACGCAGGGTAAATTGAAAGCCGCTGCAAGTGCATCAAAGAGTTGCTTGCCGCTTTGTTGCAATTACTTTTGATATCACACTTTTGTGCGTCAGCAGAGCGACCACAAAGTTGCGTGCAAAGTAATTAGTTTTAATTGATTTAAGCACAAGTTATGTTGATTAAACGACAGCGGTGCGGCGGGGCGGCGGTGCGGTGGTGCAGTGATGAAGCGGTGAAGCGCCTCAGAGGTGGTGACAAGTTGCAGATTGCAGTTGTTCACTTTTTTGGTTAACTTAAAGAGAAAAGAAAATTTGGGCCAACTACTACAAAGACATGTAGGGAATAAAGCTTTCCTTTTTCTTCACTCTTGGATTTTAGTTTTCACCCGTCACATGATGATATAAACAAAGTTTTTTAGTACGCTGTTGACTCCCAATAGCAGCAAGACAAGACTGTAGATGTGTGCCAGCTTTTTGTATTTTCATACCCTATAAACAGAGTTTAAAAGGGTACTAAAAGTTAAAGCAAAGACCTGAAGCTACTAGGACCAATTAGTCTATACATATAAAAATAAAATGATGTTCGTGTGTCCTTTATAGACCCAGGAACTATCCACTATGTTCAAAACAACATTTGTGTGTGTGTTGCTTATGATGTGTGAAAGGTGCTTAGCATAGTTTTATTAAATTCCGATAGGTACTCATGGGGTATTTATCATGAAAATCAGTGTGGTACCTATTGTGTTCGTTTGCGTAAATGTATCTAGGTGAATTTAATTTTATGTGATTGCCACACCTCATACGGTGTGCACAATGTAAGTTTTACCTCGATACGTTGAAATCGTGCAGGTAAAAACTTATTCAAAAATTTAAAATGAATCATGCAAGGAGGAATAGCAACGGCAACAGTAGTGGTCCTTGAACAACAATTCACTTAATATTATTTAAATTTTTTTATTCACATTTGTTTCAATATTTTATAAAATAAGACAGGGTGCAGAAGCCCCTAGTTATTTATAATTATGTACTTTTACACAACAAAATATTACAAAAAAGCGAAATTTTTAATATTTTTCTTTGAATACTTACGTAGCTTCAATAACACTATATTTGGGTTAGAAAAAAACTTAAATAATGTTAATATAATGAAAAAAAATATATATAAAATTAATCTTAAAAATGGCAAATCTGATTAAATCCTCTTCTTTTCTAGTCAGTTTTCTTGCTATCTTTCAACCGTAGTTGTGAGAAAAGCTAGAAAATTTTTTATTTTATAACTCTTGAATATATATATATAAGTTCCTCCAACTCCGGAATATGACTAATATTAAATACAAGCCAGAACGTAAATCTAATTTTAATTTTTCTGTCATGGTTAATCCTTTTGTAATCTGGAATTGTGTAGGCTATGGAATTTAAAAAATAAGCAAAAATGCTTTGGATGAGCCACTATGAGTTATAAACTTATTTCATCTCTTATTTTTTGAGTTAAAAATAAAAATTTTAAATTAACATAAATATTTGTTTATATTTAAAAATCATGAGATAACTTTTAGTTGTTAATTTTCTAATAAATATTAAAAGTAAAAATAAATTGTTGGTCAATTTCTACAATATTTTACAAATTTAAAATCAAAGGTTTTCTGTCATTTTAATGTTAAAAATTTAAAGTAAAAGCGCAATTTTTACTTCAAAAAATTGGATTAAAAAATTTTATTTTTTAATCCATGAGGGTCACGTCAGCATGTCAATGTTAAAAAAACTATACAAAAATTGATTCGAGTCCAGGACTTCGGCAACATTTGTTTTCAGTTTTTAAGGGAGCATAATCCAGGATAATCTATAATCAGGGAAAATCTCGCAAAGCATTATAAAAAAAGTTTAATATTTACTTTTTGATTAACTCTTTTATTAACCATTTATTTTACTATTTTGTAAGAATTCTTTGATTAAATTTTAAAATTCATTAATTTTTGAATATTTGAAATATCTTGGAAATTTATAAATTACCAATTGTATCTATTGTATTTTTTTTTATTTGAAATTTCATAAATTTTTGAATATTTTGAAAAGTTTTGAAAGTAAATTTTCTTCAAAGATTTATAAAATATTAAAATATTCTTTACCGAAGTAATTTTTGTATTGTTTGTCTGATTGACTTAATAAATTTTCTTAAAAGAAAACTCGCCGGAGACATGTCTTTTTTGAAAGAATAGGAATAGGTTTTCTCAAATTTGGTTAAGTTATCTTCATAAACAACAAATTATGCATCTAAAACTGTTTGGTGTTTTTTCGAGATCCTCTGATGCATCCCTATGGGAACTACATATTATATATAATAACCCCGTTGTCGAAAAAATAAAACAAACTTGCCTCCCTTAGAATTATAAGGAATCTTATTTAAAAGTTTGGCTCTAGTTCTGACCGTTTATGAGATCTAGGCGTTCATACGGATCGACTTATAGTCTCCCTGATCATACATTGGGTTACTTTGGGGGGACGTCTCCTTCTGTATGTTACATTGTAGGCTTACACAAACTTGACGATAAATCCTTTGTACCATACGATACTGGGCATAAAAACGCTAAAATAAGAGGAAGAATAATGTCAAGAACTTCAAAGATTTGCTCGATAAAAATATGCCGCACTTCAGAAAGAATGCTTTAAAACTAAGCTCGGATAAGGATAAAAAGAAAAGTTTTCTTCAAATCTAGCTACTTTGTAATAGAAACCATTATAAACTTTGAATTTTCCATAATGAATTCTGAACTTCGAATTGTATCTATTGTATTTTTTTTTATTTGAAATTTCATAAATTTTTGAATATTTTGAAAAGTTTTGTAAGTTTATAAATTGAAAGAATATTTTAAGTATTTTTTTTAATTAATTATATTAAAAAATTTCATAAATTTCGGAATATTTGAAATATTTTGAAACTTCATAAATTTTAATATCATTTAATTCTTTAAATATTTTACTCAACCCATTTTAGAATATTTTAAATATTTCAAGGTTTATAATTTGTAAGCATTTTTTAAAAAGAAATACTGCTACTACCTACTTATATTTTGTTTTTTGAATCTAAAATTAATTTGATTATGGCTGTATTTTCGGTGCAGATTCTTGATAAATACAGCTTTATATACTTTTTATAAGTTCTTCTTATCATAGACGTGATGTTTTTGCAAAAAAGAAGTACATATGTTTCAGCTTTTCCCGAGATTTTAACTTACCGTCTGTTGCGGAATAAGTTTCCTTTTTATACAACCTTTCCTTAAAGTTCTTTGAACCAGCTTGATAGGATAAAATTTACTTTGAAACTATATATAGCTATTTAGAGAGTGTAAAAAGTGCAGCTGCATCAAAGTTACCATAATTTCTTGTTTCCCCGAAACCAGCAAAACTATAACAAGATGTAACATTTGAGTCTGAGTTGCTCCGTCTGCTCCGTCGCTTCGGAGAACTTCATTTCCTATGAAATACGCACAGCAGGCGACAAGCTCAACATAAAAGAAGTTGAACCTTGCAACATTCTCAAGCTGCTGCAAAAACAACAAAGACAAAGTATCGTTTGCTTTGGAAGAGCTACTTTCGAGTCGGGAAGAAGAAATCGCACTCCAGACATGGCCGAAACAAAGACAGACGCCCGACTTGTTTGCATGCCTGTGATGGGTGGTTACCAGCTGATAGCCCGGCATTTGTTTGCCTATCTTTAGTTATTTGTACTCGATGTGCGCTAATTTGATTGTGTTCGTGCGATAAACAGTAAAGACCTGCCCTCTGAACCGAAATGAGTTAGCTGTTGACCTCACCAGACGCCAACCACTGAGGCATACAACACATGCTCCCTCCATCCCCAAGCACACATATCCGGCGGCAAATAATTTTGGGCCCACGTCGCCGGCAGGCGGCTAATACGATTTTGCGATTTATTTGCCAAGTGTAAAAGACAATGAGACAGCCAGCCAGCCAGCCAGCCATCCAGCTAGTCAGCCATACAACCACTAAGACAGCTACTCAGCCAGTGAGGCATGAAGTGTAGGCCAAAAATGCAGATAAGGCCAAGACAGCAGCAGGCCACGTTTGGTGTCTATGGTGGGCTCCAAGCAGCGTAAGGAAGAACTATGTAAAGTAATCAAGGAAACGTAAACGGAAAGCGTCTAGGCACAAAAGCAGGATATCTTAATGAAGTATCGATTGCGCCTTGTTGTGCAAGTAGCTGTGTACATATACATATCTCTATGTGTGTGTGTGTGTGGGAGTATTTTTAATGACATTTCTGTTTTGGAGCAACTGCCTCCGGGCATAGCTTGAATTTCATTTGCGTGCTTAGCGCTTATCTGTGCGCTGACTATCCCCAGTATTCGTTTTAGTTTGCTTGTTCCTTCAATGTGCTGTCATCATTGCCATTGATTAAGCATAGGCTCCAAGTGTCTGACACTCAAATTGTACCCTACGGACCTGTGAAAAACGCCAACCCGACCGCTGCCACTGTTTAATTATTTAAAATGGAAAAAACGCTGAGTTTTTTTTTTAAAGGCTCTCGCAAAAAAACACGCATACGAAATCCCAAATGAGTTCATTAAAAAAACGCGCAAAAGATGAGGCTATGGCGCCCTTTACAGGTGCCACACGCTAAATATTCAATAAGCGGCAATTTTTGTAGCATACAAATGGGCGCATTAGGACGTAATTTACAATCGACGTACGCCGGAGCTGCCAACGCGTGCCAATATTCAGTGCCAAAAAAATATGCATAAAAGAGTCGAGAGTCAAGGCAGACAAAAGGTGGAGTGTGTATTTGTGTGGCAATTCATGCATGCATAAGCTAGTGTGTGTACTAGAGATGAGCGCGTGACGGGCTTTTTCTCAAGGCTCACGAGGGTCCAAAAAAACAGAATTTTGACTTGCATTAAATTAAAAAAAAAATACTGCATTTTTCTGAATTTTAGATAATATAAAAAAAAATTTTAAAAGTTGCAATAGACTATGTTCATTATATTTACGAGCTTCATTATCTAAGATTTTTAAATTAATTGTCACAAAAAATTTCCAAATTATCAAAATATTGCAGGATAGCATGTATCTTATTTGAGTAAAATTGATAGAGATGAGCGCAGGACGGCCTTTTAGTCGCGGCTCACGAGGGTCCATAAAAACGAATTTTGACTCGCATTAAATTTTACAAAATTAATTTGCATTTTTTTCTGGATTTTGGGTACCGTAAAAAATTTTTAGAAAGGAAAATGGACAAATATTAATAATAAGTACATAAATTATGTACATATTTTCCACGAGCTTACTAATCCCAGGTTTGTAAGTTAATAGTTCAAACAAATTTTAATTGTCAAAATATTGTAGGATAGCTACACAAAATACAACATATTTGAGTAAAAGTTTATAGAGATGACCGCAAGATGGCCTTTTAGTCACGGTTCACGAGTCTTCATATAAAGCCACTCACTCTTCAAAAAGCTATAATAAATTATGAACATAAAATTTACGAGCTGCCTCCCTGATGATCTCTGATTTTTAAATAAAATATTAAAAAATTTCCATCATCAAAATATTGGGGGGAGCCACAAAAAATACATATTATTTGGACTTTTAGTCACGTCTCAATGGGTCACAACAAAAAGGCGCTTCCTTTTTATCCGAATCCTTTTTTTTTAATTCTTTGTGAGAAGGTACCTAGCATAATTTTCTCAATTTTAGATGATTAACATATTTTTCTTAAAGTTACAATAGAAATATTTTGAATTATATATATATTTCAGTAAAAAAACAAAAAATTTTAATGTTCATAGTCTTACCCGAAAAATCAGCATTATAAGTAATGTTTGCCGAAGTAATGGTCAAAATATTGGAAGGTATGTGGCTATATTATAATATTTATCTGATTGGATTAATAAGTTTACCCCAAAGAAATCACGCTTTAACAATTCATTTTTTGAAAGATGGAATTTTTGTTATAAATTCTTTATGGAAAATTATTCTGCACGGATATTCAATATTGAACATGATTTTCTGGAAGTTTCTATAAATTAAATGTAAAATATCTGCGGGACTAAAATTCATATTTTAGATTAATATAACAAAAAAAATTTATTATTTTATGGCAAATATTCTTTCTTAAAAAATTAGTATCAAAAATATCATGTAACGAAGCAGTTATCAAAATATTGAATGGTAGATTTTATAATAAGCTAGTGAGCCCGGCAGACGTCGTCCTGCCCAATCTTTTTGAATACTCTTAAAGTGTATAAACATCGTGGGATTCTCTAGTTTGTTTATCTAGACAATCATAAGATTTTTGGATTAGTTGACTTTCATGACTCTCTAAGAAGCCGTATGGACAAACTTAAGTATTCTTAAGAGAGCTCGCATCTCTAATAAATTCATGCCCCACAGAAACTTCATTTCAAGCTCTTTGCGACTACGCTTTTGTCTGCCCTTAGTGTCCAATACCCGGTGTTGAACAATTTTCTACCATGCTATATTCACGATATTCACAAAAATGCGTATATCTCACGAACCAATACACACATCATCACATCGCAATAGGCTTAAAACCTCTGTATTAAAAGTTCTAACACACGCAAAAATCATATTTGAAATTTTCAACGCGTTTATGAGAACACCCGTAACATATATTTATAGATAGTTGCTTGATTGCATTTAAAATAGTGCACTTTCTTTGAAAAAAATGGAATGGGAATTAATTTCTACGATAGTCTTGATATTGAACTAAAAAACTAAAAAACTTTCGTGTGCCAAATTAGGTTACAACAAAGGAATTATCCCTTTAAAACGTTTTTTCGAGTTTCTATGGGACACTATATACATATACTTCTATGGGATCTATATATATACCAGTATCGAACAAATGTCTCTCCCGTAGTATAATAAAGGGATCCTATAAGAAAGTTTTGTTTCTATAGCTCTTACTATCTCTGAGATCTATGCAATCATACCAACCATTGCTATATCCACTTCTCTAGTCACCCTGATCTCACTTTGGGTAACTTTAGAGCAGCTTGTACTTTGAGTAACTTTTTTTCTTTTTCATACTATTTAAAGAAAGTTTTAAAAATATTCTTGGATGAAAAATTTTCTATTTATTGCAATAACAAAAGTCTTCTTCAAATTTAGCTACTTTGTAATAAAAACCATTATTAAAGTTTTTATGAGTTTGCCAAAATAAATTCTGGTTCTTATTTCCTGTACGTGATAGTTCGTGCTTCAAAAATTAGGCCCACACCCATCTCTAGTGCACACATATGCATATGGATTACCAAATGAGTCAAAAGGGAAACATTGCTCAAGCGAAAAATGTAGACTACAAAAAGCACAACTGGAAGAAAAATCACATGAAAACCCAAACCCAAACCCACTTCTGGCCAATAGTGTGCAAAGAGCCAGGCCAAGCCATTGCTTAACACTGTTGGCCTTAAACTTTTCAGCTGCTTAACCCATTTTTACTATGCACTCGCAAGTAAATTGAAAAATGCTACCAACACAGTTTTAATTAGTGCCCAAAATTTAACGAAATTCATTTAAGCGCACTGAGCTCATCGAGCAAAGTAAAGCAGCTGGCCCAGTCCAAAGTCAACACAGGGGAAATTGGAATAGAAATGCCAAAAGATGTCTGGGTGCGCATGCATAGTAGGAGCTGAGCTACTACCTCGAGCAGCTAACACCTGGTGGCTGGGAATGGGAGAGGAACTGTGACTGCTTCTACTTCTTCTACGTCTAACTTTGGCGCTTGTTAGTAGGAAACAATGTCAAACTCATTAGTGCTCCCAAAAGGCTTTCTTTTACAGTGTTGGCAAGCAACACAAACACACTCTCTGACTCATACAGATACACCAGGCTCTCTCTCCTACACACGCAAACATACATACTCAAGAGGCAGCCAGCAATGTGCAATGTGTGTATATGTCTGTGTGTGTGTGTGTGGGTTACAACAGACTCTTTGAACTTTTTGCTCAGCGTATACTTAATGGATTAATGAGATTTTTTGTTTGCTGAAGCCATCAGCGTGAGAAAATGGGCGACAAGGTGTAGGCAAAAGAAAGGTGACTTCAAGAATTTTTGTACTTTTCGTTACTTTTTTTTTCGTTTCTTCTTAAGCAAACACGTTTAAGGCGCTTGAATGTTGATTTGAAAATTAAAATAGGTATTTTTAATACCGAATATGGCTTTAAAATGGTAATAGAGCTAAAGATAGGCAATATATTTTTTTAAAGTTTTTTGAGTTTTAAAATCGTTGATTGGAAACCTAAGCTGAAGCATTTGGGATCAAGTATTTAAATTTAAAAGTAGGTTGAAAAAGTGACAGATTTTGTTTTTGACAAAACCGTGTACGAGGTGTGTTCAAAAAGTATCGTGAATTTTGAATTTTCGCGGTTTACGTATATTCGAATTTCGATTTTTTTATGGCGTTATGTTGGTACTCATGTCTCTCACTTATGCCGACAAGTTCGGCCATTTTGAATTCACTTAATTGTTGACAGCTGCTTTGCTTGCACGTGTTTTGGCTCGTCTTCGATTTTTACCTATTCAAAAAAATGGATCAAAGAACCTGCATCAAATTTTGTGTGAAAAACGAATGTTGACTGTGGCATACGGAGAAGCTACCTTGGACCGAAGCAACTTTTATCGGTGGTACAAAATGTTCTCAGAAGGCCGAGAAGATGTAAACGACGAAGAGTGTGCCGGACACCCGAGCACTTCAACAACAGACGAAAAAATTGATGAAGTGAAGAAAATGGAATTGGTCAATCGTCGAATCATCGTTAGAGAAGTTGCTGAGGACGTAGATTGGCTCGTGCCATTCGATTTTTATCAATGATTTGGGCATAAGAAGGGTCGCCGCGAAATTCGTACCAAAATTTTGACCAAAAACATTGCTAATGAGATGTTGGACTCTGTCCGCGAAGATCCAAATTTGCTCCAGAGGGTCATAACTGGTGACGAATCGTGGGTTTATGGTTATGACGTGGAAACCAAAGCTCAATCATCTCAATGGAAGCTGCCGCACGAACCTAGACCGAAAAAAGCGCGCCAAGTTCGGTCGAAGGTGAAAGTTTTGCTCACAGTTTTCTTTGATTGTAGGGGCGTGGTGCATCATGAGCTCTTGCCACAGGGTAGAACGGTCAATAAGGAATATTTCCTGCAAGTTATACGCCCGGTTTTGTGGAAGAGCAAAATTGGCTTTTGCACCACGATAACGCCCCTGCTCACACATCGTTGCTTGTGCGCGACTTTTTGGCCAAAAACCACAGGCCGCAGCCGCCGTATTCCCCAGATCTGGCCCCCTGAAACTTTTTCTTGTGCCCTAAACTGAAGAGGCCCATGAAAGGACGACGCTACGCTACGATTGACGAAATAAAGACGGCATCGAAGGAGGAGCTGAACAAGATAAAAAAAAAATATTTTTTGAAGTCCTTCGAAGATTGGAAAAATTGTTGTCACAAGTGTATAATATCTCATGGAGATTACTTTGAAGGGGACAAAATAGATATTCATGAATAAATAAAAATTTTTTAAAAAACACAAAATTCGCGATACTTTTTGAACACACCTCGTACTTCTTTCTGTCCATAATAGTTCATTTTTCAAATAAATTTCAAAACTTTATGAGCTTAAAGCAAACTTCTTCGCTTGGTTTTTGGCAATAAGAAAACACTAAATGCGTAAAAGAGATTTAATATAGGGTGAATCATCTGTTGATTTAGTTGTTATACTCTCATGCAATAATTCGGAACACACTTATCCAAAGTGGATGCTCTATTAAGTTTGGCCCAAACTCAATTTTAGTTTTGGATCGTTTAACAAGTGATCGCTTGTCGCGGGAACATCGAAGCGCCATTGTTCCCAAGAAGTACACTTTTGCTAGGATCAATTCGCTTCAATATTCAAATGATGCAACAACTAGGGACCATTATCAGCGTCTCTTATTCGATCAATCGATGGCAGAACATGCCAGCCACGGCGGAAAATTGCAACTAACAAACAAAGCAACAGATGAACTACCCTATATAATAAGGAGTACACTCTTGCTAGGGCCACTTCACTTCGATATTCAAATGATGCAACAGTTGATGGTAGGGACCATTTCGAGCGACTCTTATTCGATCAATGGATGGCAGAACATGCAGAGGTGGCTTTCACATATTAACTTAAAGAGCCAGCCACGTCGGAAATTTCAAATCACCAGATGACCCACCCTATAATGGGTCTGTGTAGTTTTCAAAAACCCTAGATAGTAATCAATCTTCCATGGAACCTAAAGCCTGTCAAGTCCTTTAATGTAATAACCAATCATATTCTTACGCCGCATTAGACGTTAATCCCAACGCCAAACCAAGGAGTAAACACATCCAATGCCCGCTAACTCACCATGCAAATCCGTTAATCTTCAAAAACAAACAAAAGACAACCAAAGCCAATATACGTGGACCAACTGCACTGCGCCTTACTCTACGCTTTAATTTTGCTGCAATAACAAAGGTGCTAACATTCTTTCCAAAAGAACATGGCAAAGCTTTGTTGACACCTTTTCTATGCCATTTGTTTGGGCCAAGCGCGCCCCTCTTTAGTGTCATAATCACCTAGCAAAAAGCACTGACATTTTTTTTAACACTTGGAGCACCCATTTGGGGCTCTTGGTTGTGTTGCTCCGTCATCAAGCCGTAGAGCAGCTGCCAACAGGCCAAAAGCAAACCCAAGCCAACAACGACACGGTAGTGACTTTGAATTATTTGTTTACCTGGGGTTTTTGCATTTGCAGGCCATAAGAAACCTGCCAACCGAACTGACCAGCCTGCGTTAGCTGCAGTAGACTTTGATACATAAAACTAAAGCACACCAGCAGGATGGAGGAGGTTTGACGCAGGAGCTGGGTGCTCACAGTAGTTGTTGACGAAACTGTTGTGGCCACCGCACAATGGTGCGTAACAAATCGTAGCAATAAAGCGACGACAAGGATGGCCATGAAGCTATGGCTATGGCTATGGCCTTCCTTTCTAGTTGTTGGTGGGGAGCAGGGTAAGAGGCACCATATAGCTAAGTGCTGCCATAATAATTCATAATTTTTCACAGTTAAGTGTCAGCGCAAAAAAGAATTGTGTGTTGTGCACAATTGTCAGGCATTAAGGTGCGCCTTAAATCAAGTTAGCAGGACAACAAAAATAAAGCTAAGCTGCAGCTACAGCTTGATTAACGTGCGGTGCGTATACGCAATATTTGTGTTACTTATATTTTCAGCTGTAGAGCTGCAGCTAGCATAATATGATTATGCATTTGCTTTAACACACACTACTCCAACTTCTCCTAGACAGCTAAAACAAAATGGCTGTCATTTTAATGCCAGCAGCAGCAAAATGGCCGCTACTGTAGCACTAAGCTTCAACAAAATGGTCGCTGCCATGCTAGGCTGCCACTGACAAACCCATTAAGATACTTTTACAAAGCTAGTAAGTGCGTTATTAAACCAATCCGTATGTGTTCGTCTTGTCCGTGTTTATGTCCGCTTTGAACCTCACATGCTGTTGGCGTATTTATTTGGCTGTCCATGCCACCACCGCTCTCAGCCTGCCAAGAGTTCAAACGTCGGTACAACTGCGAACAAACGCACGAAAGCAGCCAACGGAAGCTAGTCATCGCCATAGACGCCACTTTAAATGTCACCACAGACGTCAACCAGTAGCAACAGCAGGAGCACCACCACCACCTTCACTGCCACCATCACCAGTTCACCAGCAAAAACAACCAGCAACAAGCGTAGCCAACAGCCAACTGGCCTTACATATGACAACTGAAAGGCGTCGTCGCTTTTGGCTTGGCATATGTGGGTTGTCGACAATATGGATATGACCATGGCCGGAGTAGCTGTTGCAATCACCGGGCACAGTGCCGGTGCATTCGTTGCCTATTTATGGCTTAGCTAGCAACTGATGTATATGCGCAAGTTGCAACCTAAGCTCGCACAGAAGCCAGCAGACTCTGATGTATTATGGCCATTTTTGGCTTTCAGCATTTTGCCATATTTTGTGCTGAAAACGAAATTTCTTAACGTTTAGTTTATGCATTGAATGTGAGGTAGATGATTTTTTGGGGTAAGATATATGGGAGTAGAGTGACCTCTACTGACGTCATGGGTTAACGATTTTTGCACTTTTTTTACTGCAGGATTAGAATAATATATGCTTTATTTTTGGCCAATTAGCTGTTATGTGACTTTTTGAAGCCACATCCTGCTTTAAAGTGAGTTGATTTAAGGTGAATAACATGGCCAAATAGTCTTAGCTTTGAACGTCAGAGGTGAAATGAGCCAAGTTCAGGTAGAAAAAAGTTATCGGGTCTCTCATGTATATTGTTGACAGCTTCGCTGTTTATGAATAAGTCCACATGAGTTCTAAGAAACATCCTCCATCCTGCTCAAGATGGACTGCACTATGATGCCATTCAGAAGTGATGCGTGTGTGTTTACTCCTCACCGTGTGGGTATAGCTTATGAACGGGCAGTGAATCGTCAGTATGATCTCTGTCTCTTCCACTTGGTATTGTCCGATAAGCTGATATTCATCCTATAGGTGAAGAATGCACATGGCGAGGCGCTCTCTCCCCCAATAAGGGTTATGCATAGATTTAGCTTAAATAATTTAAAGCACCACCACGTGAAAACTTTAATCCATTAAAGATGCAGTTGGATTTTTAGAATGCCTTTAAGGTAATTACTTCCGTTAAAAAGTCAAGAGAAGATAAACTTTTTCTCAGATAACCTCACTGCGTGCAGGACTGAGATCCTAAAGAATCCTAAACATCTTGATAACACTAAGTCGTGTGTTGGCTGCAAAAGATATAGAAAAGATCTGGAACGTGCTGGATAAATTTGGATCTTGAATAATAATCATAGTCAGTGACGAAGCGCGAGCGTTGAAAGTGGGGGGGTGATGAGCCTCAAAATGCCGAGTCGATTCAACAAATTACCGACAAAAACCCGATTCTGAATTTTTATTTCTCCAATATTGCGTGAAATATCCGATATTTGCCGACTGCTGGATGTTTGGGGGGTGTCACACCCCCCACAACCCCACCTCCCTGATCATGGTACGACCCTTAGGAAAACTTTTACTGCTCTTTAAACGTTTCTTGATTGAAATTTATTTTAAGGAGTTTAATTTGAGAATGACGGAAGTTTCACAAATACTACGCATTATGCATCCAACCATATCCTTCTCAAGGGAACTAGGGAAGCAAACATATGCATTTTTTCAGATAGGCAAGCTGCTATTAGGGCATTGCCATCCTGAAGCATCTCCTCCAGGATGGTAAAAGAATGCCATAACTACTTCCAAACCCTGTCCGCCCGGAACAAAGTCGTGCTATGTTGAGTGCCTGGACACTGGGGAGTGGATGGTAATACGATCACTGACGATCTAGCACGACATGGTGCCTCCACCCTGACTACATTTCCTGCGCCGGTTTGTGGTCTTGGTTGGTCCACAATCAAAACCATGATAATCAAATGGGCTGCAGGAGAACATAGGAGATACTGCAAAAGTGATTGTCAAACCTCTGGATGCGTTCAAGACAAAAGGTCTTGCCAGAGCGGACCTAAAGCTCCTGGTAGCTCACCTATCTGGCCATGTTAGATACCATCTACAGAAAATTGTCCTATCGGCCTTTTCAGAGAAGACGATGAAACCACCAGACATATTCTCTGCGACTGCCCAGCGCTGGTATGGGACAAAGCCTGTCACATGGGAAAGGAACGGATTAGTCCCTCAGGTCCCATCTCAGGTCAATACCAACAAAAGACCTAATGCTATTCATGCGGAAAGCGAAAAGTCTTGTGCTTCAACTTAAGGGTAAGGATAAAAAGACTTTTTGGTCGCAGTTCCCCACATCTCTATGAGGAACCCTTTTACGGAAGAAAAAAAATGCATCCAACCTTTTCTAAGGGTTTCGAAGGAATTAAGTTAAAGATCAGGCCTAAACAAAACTCGTAAGGTTGTCACCATTAAAATAAAAAAAATATTTTATACAATTATGCTTTATTTATAATAATTTCGCATTTCCAATTTGTAGACCGTAACATTTAAACCACTTTTACAAATCTTTGCTTAATTGGTTATTAACTCATATAATCACACATATTTTTTCCATTATATAGCTAAAGAACCCTATTAGCAGCACTAATTTAAGTTGAAAGTAACTCAACTATTTTATAAATCCTGAAAAGTAATCAGTGTACAGTCAACACACACTTTCATTTATATAAAGCTGCTGCACCGAATCATAAAGAGTGGCCACAATAACCCGTACAAACTGCAACTCGGACAAGTGACTGCGCACCAACAACCAGGACTCATAAAACAACAACAAGAAAACACTCAAAATGCCCAACGCCGCAGAATTTAATCTGAGACCTCTGTCGCCCCCAAAAGCAGGCTTCACAGAGGACCCAAACCATCATACCTTGGCCAGAGTCTCTCAAGCCTTGCTTATTAAACGTTTGTCCTGCGGCCAAATCTTTGCAACTCACTGGCTACGACTTTGACTTCAGTTACGCCGTTTTACAGTTCGCCAGTTTGCCAGCTAGCCAGCAGTTTTACTGCTATATTTTTATTATACCCTATAATTATTGGGTTAAGGGTATGTCTGATTTGCATGACGTTATGGAACATACATAGAATACGTTATATTAGTTTCACCTCAGATATGAATGAGAGGATATCGATGATCAGATAAGAAAATTGAGTCATTTTCTGGCGTTTTTTTCCAACAGAAATTAATATTTCTAATAAGTTCACTAGATACTTCTATTTAGTGGACTTAAAATAAAATTGCATTCAATTTAACTTAAAAGTAGAGAATAATTCTATAGACTTATTGAAATAAAAAATTACAATTAATGATAATTTTTTTTATAATTGGAGTGATTTTCGATCCCCAAAGCATTATTTGATAATTTCATGAACGGGTCACTTGCTGCTTGTTGTATGCTAATCTATCAATTCTTTTTTTCCACTTTTTTTTTTTATTAATTACTAGTGAGCCCGATAGACGTTGCCCTGCCCAAACTTTTTGAATACTCTTAAAGTAAATAAACATCGAAAGATTCTCTAATTAGCTTATCTGGAAAAATATAAGATTTTTAGATTAGTTTGCAGCTCGATTCAAACTTGCATCATTATGTTATTAGTCGAATGTCGCGCTTCCCGGATCTGTCCTAACCTTCACGTTCATTGCGATCATCACATTCCTGGGCAGTTCGATTAGATTGATAATTAATTTGGTTCGTTGCATTTCTTCGAATTGAAATACATATGATATTTGATATGGATATTACTGCGCGTAATAGCAGCATCTGCTAAAGTTTGATCCCAGTGCAAATCATTTTCCAACAAATTCAATTTATCACCTCCCTCTCGATACGCTGCGCACAATACGCTATTAACTATTCTCAATGATTGAAACGATGTTGAGCCTCGAACATTGATTAACAATAATACTAGCTTTTGTATATATGCCAATATACACACAAAAACCGATATCACAAAAATGCGTATATCTCACGAACCAATACATACAAACACACACAATAGGCTTAAAACCTCCGTATCGAAAATCTGTAAAACACGCAAAAATCAAATTTGAAATTCATCGACGCGTTCATGAGAATATCCGTAACACGTAAAACATAAGTTTCTTTTATATATATAGATCATTGCTTCTTCTCTTCTAACCTTACCATCTATAACTCACGGCCCTTGCTCGTGGTATTTCTGTTCGCTTACTGCATTTTATTCTCAATACGTTGATAACGACGAAAAAAAAATTATCGTATGGGTATACTACACGCCCAAAATGTGATGATTTTTAATAAATGAAAATTTAAAATAAATAAAAATGAAAAAATAAATAAATTTTAAAATTATAGAAAAAATATTTTAATAATATTTAAAAAAAAAATTACAATTTTTTTCAAGTTTTATTTTTATTTTTTAAAAATTTAAAAAAGCTCTTATTTTTATAATAAAAATTGTAGACAATTCTTATTGTAGAAATTAAGAAAAACACAGTTCAACACCTTTCAATTGATGCCAAAACTGTCCTTGAAGGATCAGTATAAAGAATCCCAGATATTTAAATTAAATTAAAAAAAAAAAATGCTGAGTATATTTTATTTTCAATTTATACAATGAAAATTGCAGAACAAATCTTATTCCTCAATTCCTACAGTAATTTTTATTCTGCAGTTTTTATTATAAAAATTAAAAAACAATATTTGTATGCAATCTTTAAATAAAAATTAGCATTTAAATATTATTTCATAATTTTTTTTTTAATTAAAAAAATTAGTTTTTTTTTGAACAAAAACTAAAAACAAAAATGTATCCTTTTTTTAGCCCCATAACTCTTCTTTGCAATCCCTGATATTATGTATAGTACAAGATATAGTTCCTAGTCGAAACATAGGGCAGATGTTTAATTTAACACTTAACAAATTATTCAAATAACTTTTATTAATTAAAAACAAATTACAAAAATGATTTTGTGCCGATTTTATGTATCAGAAATATTGGCTTATACCCCATTCAACTAACAGCACATTTTATATTTATTAAAAAAAAAACTATATGCTCTGTCGATGAAAAATGAAACTTCATATTTATTTACATAACATATATAAACTGAATTTATAAAGCAAATTTACAGGCAATAATTTCGATAACGCGTGTAAAAAAATTAAATATCGGAAGTATCGATGATCTTTTCAATAAAAAACATATATGAATGATACGATGACTACTTCACAAAAATCTTTATTGACTTTCGGTCGATTCTTCCACTCACTCATCCAGTAATCGATACAAGGATGTTATTCTAAAAATTGCTGGCGTTATTTTCATACCACCACAAAGCCGGCTAAAGTTAGAAGTTATGGTGAAAAACATATTTTTCTCATTAAAAACTGCTTAGAATTAGCCTAAAATACTTTAATAACAATTTTACGCTATGCAGGAATAAATTCTTGTCCATAAAACTTTTTCAGAGTAACACCTTGTCGTTCAACGGAATCCACCAAATATTTTTTTTTTCTCACGTTATTTTAATTTTTTTTATTTTTTTGCTCCACAACGTCAACGCTTTTTACAACTCACTTCTTTAAGCCCCGACGCCGTCCGATGCTGCGAAACGAAACTGCGGGCCAGCCGCTTTAGCGTAATTAAAAATTGTGGCAAGAGCTGCTGCAACGCCCGCTCCCGCACCCGCACCCGCACCC
Organism: Chymomyza amoena; assembly: GCA_037043745.1. Lineage (NCBI taxonomy): Eukaryota > Metazoa > Arthropoda > Insecta > Diptera > Drosophilidae > Chymomyza > Chymomyza amoena. The sequence goes on from JBAMAX010000303.1 coordinate 20,180, forward strand.
GTGTTCTGTGGGCACGTTATATCCGCCTAGCTGGTGACTGGCTGCTGCTGCTCATCAGCGCACTCGGACCAAGTCCACTCCGAGACAGGCGCTCCATTTTTTGCTGACGTGGCCGTAAATGCGCTTTTGAGTTTAGACTAAAGTAAGAGTTCTGAGCTGCTCTAGCCGCGCTCTCTCCTCCAACCCAACAACGACTATAAAGTAACGAAAAAAAAAAAAAGGAATGCATATAATTTGCGTGCGCGCAAAAAATACATTTCAAATTAATTAACGCTAATGAAAATTTTTAAAGCCAGCAAGTTGCAGCAGTTTGCAAAATAGTTTACCAGCTGAGTCGGTTGAGAGATTTGACTAACTGACGCTGTTTGTTTGTGCAAACTGGTTGGCTGGCTGGCTGTTTGACTGATACTATAAGGTTCAGTTTTTTTTTCTGGCAGTGCACAGCCGACTCAGCAAAGTGTCCAGCAGACCACAAACAATGCAACACACACAAGTAAAGTTATGCACACACACACACTTCCACACAGCTTGTTTCCGCTTCCGCTTGCAGAAAATTTTTGCATGCAGCTTGGCAACTCTGCAACGTTTGGGCTTGTTCATTGAAAACAAACAAGGAAGCAGCAAACAAAGCCCGTACAACTTATTTGTGCCACAAACTGTTGCACAACTGTTGCACAATCGAACACAATGCAATTTCAATAAATTTTATGGCACATTTATTTGCGTTGCACCTGTGCGCGCTCACGCGCTCCTTATAAAATCGGTTACTTGCACACTATAACAATAAGCGTTAAGCATCCATAAGTCTAGGAACAACGCTCCTGGGTGGTAATAGTAGTACCCAAACTTTTAGCTGACCCATTGACCCAACCACACTGCGCTGCTGAGTGGCGGCAGCAAATTACTTTCTGACTACATTTTCATTGAAAATGTTCTTTTATTAGTAAAAATTTATAATAACTCATCGGGAAACTTGTTTGCAATTCATTGTATGGAAAGGAGCAGGAAAATTGTGTAGAGTGCATACTTATAAAACAAAAGGCTTATAGAAAACATTTCATGAACTTATTTAAAGCTGCAAACACTAAATAAGTGCAGTGGGCTGGGCATATTGACAAATGCGTTCACTTGGAGCCCAAAAGGGTGGTTAATGAGAACGTTTTAGCTTGATTATAAATGATGACGACGACGATGACAAAAAACTACTTGACTTTATAGTGGGAAAAGGGATCATACTGGTAAATGCTTCATTTGGATCCCAAGAAGCTTTCTAAGAATCTTCCCAATACTAGCACAAGGAAAATGAACTTAAAACACTTTTGTTTGCTAGTAAATGATGACGATGACAAACTTGACTTTATAGTGGGACTAGACCGCAAAAAGGTAGATGACGAGGACAAACTTGACTTGATTAGGGAGCGCATATTAATAAATGCATAAATTAGCAGTCAAACAACTATCTCAAATTGTTCCTAATACTAGCAGAAGAAATAGGAATCTTGACCATATAATCTCTTACGATGCCTTTATTAACTTTACCAAAACCATGTTCTTGACAATAACACAGGTCAACATGGTTCAGTTGTTGGAAAGCTAAGAGTCATTTCCGAAGTAATTTGGTGCGTAGAATCCGATTCCGGCGTCAGAACTGGCCCATCACGTCAGGATTTTGAGATATTCATTATATATATTTATTTTATATATTGGGTACATAACCTTAAATATCTCAAAATCCTGAAATTACTTCGGAAATAACCCTTACCTTTCCAATAACTCACATGACCCCTGTATTGGTAGACCTGTGTAATCCAAGCAAGATTTAGTTTTCCTTCTCCGACAACTCTATTATTTTTTTCCTTTTATTTATTTTATTTCATTGTGTATTGTATTTGTATTTCTAAAATTTTATTTTATTGTATTTTTTTAATTAATTTTTTTTTATTATATATTTTATTTCAATATATTTATTAGCTATATTTCATTTTTTTTTTTTGTTATTTTATATATTTTTTTTTATTTTAATTTTTTTTATTTTATTTTATTTTATTATATTTCTTTATATTATTTTTTTTTTAATTATATATTTCATTATTTTACTTTATTTACATTTTTATTCTATAATATATTTTATTTTTTTTACTTATTTTTTTTATATTTTTATTTCATTTAATTTTATTTTTTTTTTAATTTATTTTTATCTAATTAATTTTAATTTATTTTATTTTTTATTTTTATTTTTATTTTATTTATATCGGTGAAAATAAGTGAAGCGGGCGGTTTTTTTTTAAATTTAATATTTTATCTGTCATGGTAAAAAAAATTCGTGTCAATATCTTTGTGTTTAGAAGAAATGGCTTATCGAAAAATAGTCTACAAAAGAAAAACCCGATATTCAGTTATCGATAACTCGATAAATAATCGGAATTTTGCAATAAAATTGGGCGTGGTTACTATTGGCTAGCATTTCTACCAACTGTGTAAAAATCATCAAAATCGGAGAAGGTCTCCAAAAAAGTGGCCCGCTTCACTTATTTTCGCCGATATGTATTTTTTTTTTCCTTTTTTTCATTTTTTTTATAGGGTATAATTTTTTTTCTTTATTTTAATTGTTTATTGTTTTATAATTACATTTTATTTTATTTGATATATAAAATTTTGCAGTATGAAATTTGATTACATAGCGCCTTCATCATTTACTAGATCCCAGAATAAGCCAACCTAACATAGGTTAGGTTACATAAGCCTATCTCAATCTTTTAGAAGATAGAGGAGGAGGGTAGGGTCGGTCTTTGGGGTTCGCTTGCGCGGAAAGTTGTTTAATATTCACAAGGGGGTGACCAGCGACGATTCCCTAACTGTCCGATCCAAGAAGCTCACAACCTCCAGCTTTACGATAGGTATCCTCTGCTTAGCCCCTGGATATCCCTTTCTAAGGGTGAGCTAATGCGAGAAGGCGGGCGATCTGCGGTTGAGGACGTTTTGTTTGGAAGCGTAAGTGGGCATCTAATGCAAGGGAGTCGAAGGCCCAGTCAGCCGTCATTTCCTTTTTAAGCCCCATGGAAACGAAAGAATCAAAAAAGCTTCGGAGAAAAACTCGAAGGCCTAAACCCATATCGGGTTCGTCCCGCCTTAGAAGATTTAGAAGATACAATTTAGCCCTCCAAGCAAGCTAACAATAACAGCTTACAAAGTATTTCATAGCACTTGAAATCTAGTAAATAACAAATATATTATAATAAATAATACCTAAATAAAAGCTCTTACCGAATATACCTCCTAAACATAAATATCACACAATTTAAAACTTCCTGATTCTACTGAAAAAAAATCACAATTTTCCCTTTTTTTATACTTTTCCAAATTTTGATTAGCGCACATTCCAAGTCGTCCAGCGTTGACCTTCCCTCCCTAACAAACGAACTGAACTGATTTTATTAACAGAGTTTTGCATCAAGTTAAATTTTATGGCTAAAAAGAACACAGTACAAGCAAACGCTTCTGGCAAGCGAAAAGTTCTAGCCTGGCTGGCTATATGGCTTAGTTAGTTACTTGGTAAAAATATTTACAAATTATTTGTGCCTCTGCCAACTGCACTTAGTCAGAGTCTTTATGGTAGTTGGCAGTTCCTGCCGCGTTGCTTTAGACATCCCAGCACCCCCCGCCAAGGTACTTGGGACTAAAAAATTATTAACTACTTCAAAAATACAAAGTTACAGACCGTTGATTGTGTGGCCGGGCCTAGGGTTACAGAGGATACTGGCAATACTGGCAAGAGGCAACACTGGGTACGCGCAGCAGGTGGCTACAACACTGCGGGGTGCAACCGGCAACCGGAAGTGTATAAGAAAATGTACAAGTAAAAAATTTGTTATTGTTTTTTGCGTGCGGCGGCTTAATAATTCATACGCAATTTTCACAACAAGTAGAGGTGGGTTAATTAAAGCCGTTGCCTGGTACTAACCATTTTTTTTTTCGTTGGCTATTTGGCAGGACTAAATCAATGCTAACGAAAACTGACAGATGCTGCTTTGTTTTAGATGCAGTCAGATACAGAAACGCTTTAATGTCTACACTGGAACAATGGTCAGTTAAGCAGCTCGGATTGCTCCATTGTTTTAGTTGTTTTGGAGCTTTGAACACAAATTTTGAGTTGTAAAGCTTTAAAGAGTTCCTCAGCACTATTTTATAAAAATTAAATAGCCCAAATGGGCCCAAGTCTAAGCGTTTGTTTATAAAGATATCGAATCTTAAAGTCCGTAATTTTTAATCCTGCACAATGGGCTCGTGTTGCCAGATTTTGGTCAAAAGTCCCCCAAAAGAAAGTAAAAATTTGTGCAACATGCTAATTAAGCATAATTATGATTTTATACATATTGAGGTAAAATGACGTTTTAGATTTTATGAGCCTTAGCGATAATTTACGGGAAAAAAATTTGTATTTACCATGATACATGTAGCTACGAAATGTTTATTCACTTTATAAAAATGGAACTTAAAAAACCAATTTGATCGAAAAAATGTTATAAATTTCTTTATATATTTTACAAAAAAATTTAGTTCACGATTTTCGGGAAAATTTTCAAAAACCAGATTGATTGGTGTTGTCGTCTTATTGTAGTTGGCTTCATAAGCTGAATCTGTTTGGGGCTATACCTCCAAAAGAATTAAATATTTTGGGTAAAAGCTAATTTTAATGTATGTGAAGCTCATATCTACATCTGTGTGAAATATGGTCCAATTCGAATAAACATTGTTTTTTAAATTAAAATAAAATAATTTTGTTGGGATCTAAAAATGTTTTTTCCAATTTTGGTCTGCACTATCTATATCTTAAAAAAAATTGAGGAGGATCAACCTTCCCAGAAAAAGAGTTCAATCCTTTACGGACACGTGTGTAAAATTTCATCGCTCTAAAAAAATTATTTTGGAAATGCCAGAATTTTAACCAAATTATAAGAATATGGGCCCAAAGAACACTATATTAAAATTGTTGTTTAAAGTAAAGATATAAAATTTAAAAAAATATTTTTAGTATAATTTTTACTTTTTTATACAAATCCTTCCATTATATAAAAAAGGTTTTTTTCATGTTTTAGATGAATTTTCATAAATCAGCTTATAATAAAGCCTGTTACCATCATGAACGGAGACAAAAAACATGATCGCGGCGTTATAGGAAGGTCGATATTTGGTAAATCCGCAAAAAAGTTATTCTTTAAAAATGGACCTGGCGGAACCGGTAAGACTTTTCTCTGCAAAGCATTAGTTCATATGTGCAAGGCCTTGAAGAGAAAAATCGCAAATATTGCCAGGACTGGGATCGCTGCTATACTTCCTCCATACCGGCGAACGGCTCACAAGACTATCAATTTGCCATTACACATTGATAATGAACACGGAACATTGAAATGAAGCAACAACTACAGGACGTAGACGTGATTATTTGAGATGAGGCTTCGATGATACCTCAAGCCATACTGAGTATGATAGACCGCACGTTCCGCGATGTATACGCAAGTGAAGAGCCGTTCGCCGGGAAGATTGTCGTATTGGGTAGAGATTTTAGGCAAGTATTTGATCGCATCGCCCTTGTGGGATAAATTCCACCAACTAAAACCGAATAAAATATGAGACCTCAAGGAGACTCTGTAGAATATGCCAATTGGCTGTTAGATGTAGGTGACTATAAAATAGAAGAATTAGATACTCGTATACCAGAGAACATGCTCTGTGAAGACGTAATCGACGAGATGTATCCGATCAATATTAATGTTGAAGAAATGGCAACAAGAGCAATTTTACCCGCAAGAAATGATGAAGTGAAAAAAAATAAATCTGTCTATTCTTGACATCCGAGGGATGTTGTGAAGTGTCATTCGATTGATACAGCCGACTTTGTGGGAACTGGTGAAGCTGATCAAGAGAATGCCGCTCTACAATATTCACCCGAGAATAACACTAGACACTAAGGGCGACATTGATATGCCGTATGTGCTCAAACAGCTGTAATTTCCTGTGAGGTTGGTTGTCATGACCACAAATAGGGTCAGAGTTTCGATAGAGTAGGATTAATAGTGAATAAAGAAGACACAATATTCACACATGAGCAGTTGTATGTAGCCCTATCCAGGTCCAAAAGTAGAAAAAATTAAAATACAATGCAGCCTGGAGGAGAAAAAAATCAAAAATATTTTATTCCAGGGGGCTCTCTTATAATCTTACCTCTTCAAGACCATTGAAAGAAATTTTACAGATTAAGATCGGCGTAGAAAAAGTCGTCCCCTATTACATCGTAGCTAAAAATAAAATGCTAAAAAACCAAAGCAAGAACTACGTATATGTGGCACTGACTACTGATATCAACGTTATAGATCCACAAACATTTGTTGGCGGGAAGGATGTCATTATAGTTCTGAATCCGTACAACGTGGAGCAAAAACGTGATACCGTATATGAGAAAATGATTGGAATAGCCTTAATTCATGTTTAAATAGATTTATTTCTAAGTAACACTAAATATTGTATAAAAAAGAGAGTAAAAAATATGTTTTTTTAATGGAGCTGAATTTAATTTCAAGTGGCCCCCCTAAGCTGCTTGCGGCGATGGAGGGGTGGGGGTTGGTGAACAAATCGAGCAGGGGCGAAGCACCCTAGTATATACATATTTGAATTTCATTGAAAATTTCGATTGCTACAAAGTCGGCCACGATTTTAATCGGTATACTTTGCGTAGCTTTTACGATGATTATCGAATTCAGTTTCGTGTCTCTCCAAGAGTACATTACCCGATGTAAAACATTTCTGTAGGAATCTCTGCTGCCTCGTTACAAAGTTAAATATTACGGAGGAGATTTCGGATTCTTGGATAAAGAGATCAGCTCGCTCTCTTGGAAAAAACACTGTAAATCTACGCCAGCAGAACCAAATTTTTGAAGTTGCAACATCGCAAGATGCTAACACATTAGAGTTACTGTATTACTTCCACTCAACATTCAAATTCCATTTGCAGTATGATTTCTAGGCGCTTGGACGCTTAAGTACTACTTATCCTAAATATTTAAAGCGTAGCATCCTCAGCTCGAACAAAGAGCGTTAACTAAGGCTCTGCAGCATGCAAGCCGCGCCATAGCGACAACTTTAGACCACAACTAAATTATACAGATAAAAACGGGCGCTCTAAAGTCACGTTAGGAGCGCCGTTGGGCAGGATAGTAAGATATACATGACTTCCGTTTTCCGGTCAGTAACTACGTGAGCAACGAGCATGTGTAAGTGCACATAGATAGTTGCTATGTGTGTTGGATGGGTGTGTCTGTCTGTGTATTTATGCACTTTGCCGTTTGCGAAATTATTTTTGTTGATTTAACTAAATGACGACAAGTTCAACGAGTGTCACAGATGAGATTATAAGCGCTGCGTGTCTAGGCGAAACAAGCGAGCCACGTACAAAGGGCCGCCAAAGGCACTATCCTTCCTTGTTGGGCTGGCACTTGAGCAGAGCTGTGTTTAGTTGGCCAACATATGCATACATAAGTCCTGCACAATCACACACGGACATGTCCATATGCCAACTAAGCTTTTGCCTAAACAAACACAAGCCAAGTAGGAAAGGTTCCCAAACACTCTGCCAAGTTTGGATACCAAAACGCCCCTATATTGAAATAAACGTTTTAATATGTTGGTAGCTAACAAATTTATAGTTTGATGGTGAATTAACTAACACACACAAACATTGTAAACACATATGTACTGTAGTTACACACACACGCACAACTGATTGAGCACAAGCGGCGCCCAATTTGGGGCGCTGACTTACGCAAAAGTTGGCATTTGCCGCCTGAAAAAGGGCACGCAAAACGTTTCGCTGCCAAGGCCAAATTCAATTTGTACAATTTGTTTGCCAAAAGTGCTCCAGCATACTATATGTATCAGTAAGTATATTTATTTTAGTGTTTTTGTCTAGTTTTTCAAAGATTTCTGACTTAACTAGCTCTAATACGACTTTGTGTTCGCACACTTGGCAGCGCTTAAAATTTAAGCTGATTTCGTATTCAAATAAAAAATGTGCACAATTTGCATTTCTGCAGAGCGACAAGAGAAAAGTTTTGTGCAAAAGCCAAGATTAATAAAATCTACTACGAAAATTTCACAAATTTGTATTGAAATCATTTGATTTATACGATTTATTGTAGTGCTGCAATTAGTTAAGAAATATACGTTCCAATTTGTGCAGCATTTAAAATGAATTCATTTTGAAGATTTATTATCGTACGAAATTTATTTAAAATGCTCAACATGGCGTATGCGTAATGATTCATTAACAAGACAATTTGCTTATTTCACAATGCCGCCCTAAAATTACGCTTCATTTGGTGGGCAATCATTTCGAGTTGTCGCCCTGGCAGTTGCCGCCTACGTTTTGCTGGCCAACATTTCATTTGTCTTTATTTTTGGCTTTTAATTTATTTCATTACAGAAAATTAGCTCGCTTATCGTTGGCAAAAATCTTAACCCGCTGACAAGGACAACACTTAGCCAAATTAATGCCAAAAATATGTACGCAACAAGGCAAACATGCACCCATACCCACATACCTCCTGATAGATGTAGACAAAGTTATAAGACAGCTTAAAGACGGCTGAATCAAAATCAAAACCAAATTCCAACATTGAGCAACCAAGTCGTTCGTCACGGTTGACGCCAAAGACGTCAGAGCTAGCTCTATTCCAGCCGGAAAATCATGATAAGCAATGGGCGGCCATACGTATCTATCTATCTGTGTACATTTTTTTCTTTACTGGCACGCCATCCTTCCATTCCTCGCTTTAAAATGGCGCTACACAAGAGAAAGTATCAAATAGAAAACGAAATATGTGCGATATAAATACCAAAAGCTGCCAAGATGCAAAGCAAACAAACGAATGCCATGTTTATGCCTTTAAGTTTACGATTTCATGAAAACACATATTCAAGAAGCTTGAGATAACTTGGGGAGCATTTGTTTTGTAATATAGCCGCCTAAAAACATAGATTTTCGGGTTCGGAGCTCAAATAAATGTTTCCATATTCCTATTTGGTGCTTGAATCCCAGATCTAAGGTCCAAAAAACTGTCTGTTGACAGGTGTAACATTTGTGTAGAATATTCAGTAAATCGATTCTGTCTTATTTAGCCAAATTGGTAGGCAATTATGTTATAT
>JBAMAX010000304.1:0-59328 GCA_037043745.1 Chymomyza amoena
CTGAAAGATGGCACTAACTTAAGCAGTAATTTGAAGAATTCTAGTCTTGTACACTAGTTAACAAAATATGAGTTTCTGGTGAAGATTGGGCAACTAAGCATGTAATATCCATAAAAATACAACAAATCCTTTTTTTTTGTATTTAATGGAACGTTCTTTCGCATTTGGTCGAGTAGATCGATTTTTTTTTTACAAGAAATTAAAGCTACATATTTGTAGAATATGTGGACGAAACGATTTTTCGATTCCATCGATATTTATAGAAATAGACGCACCTAAGTCGCTGACGTTCTTTCCAAAAACTTTAAACACGTTTTTCTTGGAACCATGTTTTTTAACAGATTTCAGGCACAGGTATTAATCTATTTTTCCGAGTCCCTTCATTCAAGGCACATTTGAAAGGATTTAATTTTTTGTATGGCTTATGCTAATAATAATAATACTTTTAAAATTCAGACAAGAGCCGCCATTTTGAATTTCGTCGAGATAAAAATGTCCAATTATTGTACAATTAAAATCGCATTTTACAATCAAAACAGGAAGTTTGTATTTCTTTTCATCATGCCACAAATAATTCACAAGCTTCACCTTCTTTTCGGCCAGATTTGAACGAACCTCCCCTTAAGTTTATTTTTTGACAAAGTCTGGTTTTTTTAATGATTAATAAAAAATCTAAGATAAAAGAGTTCGACATATACTACGACTGCAAACTCTAAGATATTTACTCCATAAAATGGTTTTCAAGTAAGACGAAATAATATCAATTTATTTTGATCAATATGACCATTTTGGCGTGACGTTATGACAAAATATGACAACAAAAAAATATACGGAAAATTTTTACAATAGTTTTTTTATACTTAATGTTAAGTACGTTATTTCATAAACAAAATATCCTTCTTTTTTTTATCTTAATTTTTTTAACGAGGTCTTTATAATGATTAAAAAAAATTTTCTAATATAAAAGAATTTGACGAATAAATAAATTAAATTGCTTTCAAGAAAGACGGAATAATATAATTTTATTTTGGACAGCATATGCCCATTTTGGCGTGACGTTATGACAAGAAAAGGAAACAACAAATTTATTAAAAGAATTTGTATACTTACTCACCAAGCACGGTATTTTCATAATAACACAAAAAATCCTACCTTTTTTTTATTTAATTTTCTTTGGCGAAGCCCGGTTTTTTTAATGACTGGAAAAAAGATAAAGATAAAAGAAGATAAGATATTTACACTTAAAAATTATTTTCAAGTAGGACCAAATAAAATAAAATATATTTGACCAGAATATGAGAAATTTTGGTGTGACGTTATGATAAAAAAAATGGCGGACGTAAAGTCGGGCGCGGACGACTTTAGGATACCCTGTACCACTAGCTTGTAATAAAGTCCGATTTCTTCACAAAAAACCAAAAACAGAAGAATTTTTAAGCAAAATTTTTTTTTTGACCGATCGTTCTCTGGAGCTATATGATATAGTCAACCGATTTCAATAAAATTTGACACAGTGCTTAAATACCTTAAAAAGATATGAATGCCAAATTTATTTCAAATATCTTTACAAACAAACAAAACACATCGAATTTTGTATAAAAAACGTGTTTTTTGGACCGATTGGTCCTATGGGAGCTATATGATCTAGTCAAACGATTTGGATTAAATTTGGTACAGTGCTTAGGAACTATAAAATACTCACGAATGTCAAATTTGGTCCCAATATCTCGACAAACAAACGAAACACAAGAAATTTTGTTAAAAAATCGATTTTTTGGAAGATCGGACCTATGGGAGCTATATGATATAGTCAACCGATTTTGTTTAAATTTGGCACATTGCTTAAGTGGTATAAAAAATTTCCAAACGCCAAATCTGGTTACGATATCTTTATTAAAAAACGAAATATAGCGAATTTTTCTTTAAAAAAGTTATTTTGGCCGATCGGTCCTATGGGAGCTATATGATATAGTCAACCGATTTTGAGTACAGTGATTGGGAACTATAAAAAACTTTCGAATACCAAATTTGGTTACGATATCTTCATAAACAAACGAATTATTCATCTAAAACGCTTTTTTTGTCGAGGTCGTCTCAAACACCCCCATGGGAGCTATATAATTTATCCCCAATATCAAAAAAATAGAATAGACTTGCCTCCTATGGAATAATATGGGATCTAATGTGAAAGTTTGGTAACTCTAGCTCTTACCATCTCTGAGATCTAGGCGTTCACACGGACGGACGGACAGACGGACATGGGTATATCGACTTCTCTATTCACCCTGATCATATTTTAGGTTACTTTGGGAGTGTCTCCGACGTCTCCTTCTATATGTTACATACATTGCACAAACTTAATATACCCTTGGTACCATACGGTACAGGGTATAAAAATGTAAAAATTGGTAAAAGATTTTTTATGCTTACGTAGCTATTTGGCGCTATATTTAGTATACAAAATTTTATTATTTGATCTTATTGGTTAAAGGATATCAAAGAAACTAGGCATGGTGTGACGTTATAATAAATAGAAGAGTGGAATAAATAATGACAATTTTTGCAATTAAGCATTTAATTAATCATCTAACTTTTTTTATTACGACAGAACGTGACGTTACTAACTGTGACGCTACTAATATTTGATTTAAAAACAATTTCTTTTATTTATCTCAAATAAATTATCATTTTTGAATACAATATTAATAACTAATATAATATAAAAAGATTCTTTTGTTACTACTTTGCTTTTACAGAGCCTTTTCGGTCATTGTTTCTTTGTTGAAAAACATTAAAAATCATCTACGTTTTTAAAAGAGATCATCCTATGAATACCAAGACTGTTATCTTGGACTTATAATATTATTATATATCGTGCAACGTATAGAGAAGCATGTCAATAATTGAATTTGCTGAAAAATGATTTGCGCTGGGATCAAACTTTAGCAGATGCTGCTATTACTGCTCATCCATATCAAATACGTGTTCTATTTGCGATTATTTTGGCAACATGTTTTCCATCAAATTCACCTGAATTGTGGATAAAAAATCAAGATTATTTATGAGAAGATACTTTGTTTCGAGTACGTTAAGTAAAACGTAATCCAGTGATGGAACTTACGACGGAACTTTACAATAAAGCTTTAAATTATATTGAAGATATCTACTTGGCGATGGCTAATAAAGTATTAGGAAAATTGGTTATGCCTTCTCCTTATCCATCAATGCGTGATGTATTTCAATTGGATGAAATGCAACGAATCAAATTAATTATCAATCTAATCGTTCTGCCCAGGAACGTGAAAGAATTTAGTTAAGACAGACCCGTGAAGCGCAACATTCGACTAATAATGGTGCAAGTTTAAATCGAGCTGCAAACTAATCTAAAAATCTTATAATTTTTCAGATAAGCAAACTAGAGAATCTTACGATGCTTATTAACTTTAAGAGTATTCAAAAAGTTTGGGCAGGACAACGTCTGCCGGGCTCACTGGTGAGATAATAAATGATTTATAAAATTGAATTCCGTAAACTCGGAATATGTACATCTATCCTTAAAATTATAGTGGAGACGGTTGACCCACACTGAAACGACATAAATTTTTATCCTGGCATGTAGATCAATGGTGGAGTTATATTTAGAAAGTTTAAAATAATTTTTAATATTTGTCTTTGTGTAACTTGAATTCCATTAGCGTGACATTTTAGAAAAATTTTGAGAAAACATAAAAATATGCATAAAAGTACGATAAACCCGTCGCTTCTATCAAATTCCAAGAACTTGTATGTTTTCCGTCGTCAGAAATATTTCATTTTTATCTTCAAGTTGTTAACAATTGCCACCCCCTTGTTATAAAGTATTTTTTCAATTAAAAGTCATGCATATTTTTTTGAATATAATCGTAAAACATGCTCATAAAAAATACAAAAACAACAACATAAATAGTTTATAACTGCAAATTATGCCCAAGTTAGTTCGGAATTTGTTTTTTCTTGTAGTCACAAATTATGACTAACCCAGCGGTTAGTGTGGCCATGTCAGACGCCAAGTTGCCACAGGCAATTTGTAATTTTATGTGGCAAGTGACCATATGGGACATTCTTGCTGCACAAAAACAAACACACACAGACGCACATACTCCAGGAAAGTCAATTAAGTCAGCCTAATTGTTATGCACCCCAAAAAAAAGGAAAAGTATCTGAGGGGTTGCTCAAAGTGCACGCAAGAGCAAATATACCTCTGGAATGAATGCGCTTAATTAATGACTAATGCAAAATTATAAAACTGGCTAGAAAAAGTCGCAGAATCTACAGCAAATCCCTTGAAGAAGAGGAAGAAGGCAACCAATTTTAATAGATACAAACGTAAGGCAATTTGCGCATATTTTCAGATACAGAACAACACTATCTGGTTACCTTTACCATTCATAGGCCGCTCTGATGAAATGGCAAATGTTGTTATGTCCAGGTAGTCAGTCCAATTTCATTCATGGCCGGCCATGTTCAATTTAATGCATAGCGCGGCGAATTATCAATTTTCGTCCATCAGATACTTGGGAACAAAAGCGCCGCATAGACAGACAGCTAAGTAAGACAACATATGGTCGGGGTAATTATGGTCCAAACATGCGGGTTGAAATTTCGACTGTGCAAATTTGCAAATGGCGACCTAATGAAAGCAAAAATTACTCATTGTAACCCAACTGTCAGTGAAAGAATCTATCAAACTATAGCAAAAAATACATAAATAGAAACTAGTTGGGATGATAGTCGACGATGGGATACACTGCAAGTACTTTTAGAAATAAAAATATTATTTTGTCAATAATTTCGTTTTGTGACGTTTTTAACGGAGTGGACCAGCGGGTAGGGGGTAGGACCCTGGTTTATGCCAATGTCAATGACTTCGAATTTTTTAGGCGGAGTCCATATATAAAAATTGTCGACTCTAATTCGATTATTTATAAAAAATTAAAGTGAAGTATTGATGCATAGATCAGATCTTTTTGGGATCCCTAAAACCGAATCCGAGGTTCAAAAAAACCCCTGAAAAATCCCTACAAACTTACGGATTTGTAATCTAATGGTAACAAAACTGAGTTAAAAAAATTGTCCGGTTTATAGATCAGACCTTTTTGGGCTCCCTGAAACCGAATCTGAGGTCCAAAAACCCATTAAAAAGTCCCTAACAATCCTTAAAACCATCATAAAAATGTATTCGCGCGGGTAGCAAAATTGTATTAAAATAAATTCCGTCTTATAGATCAGATCTTTTTGGGCTCCTTGGATCCGAATCCAAGGTCCAAAAAAATCCCTAAAAACTTATGGATTTGTAATCTAATGGTAACGCAACTGTGTTAAAAAAATTGTCCTGTTTATAGATCAGATCTTTTTGGGCTCCCTTAAAACCGAATGTGAGGTCCAAAAAAACCCTTAAAAGACCCTAACAATCCTTAAAACCATCAAAAAAAGTGTAAATCGCCACCGGCTAGCACGGGTAGCAAAACTGTATTAAAAAAAATTCCGGCTTATAGATAAGATCTTTTTGGGCTCCCTGGATCCGAATCCGAGGTTCAAAAAAACCCCTAAAAAATCCCTACAAAATTACGGATTTGTAATCTAATGGTAACACAACTGAGTTAAAAAAAATCATCCGGTTTATAGATCAGACCATTTTGGGCTCCCTGAAACCGAATCTGAGGTCCAAAAACCCCTTAAAAACCCTAACAATCCTTAAGGAGCACACCTAGTGTGAAATTTTCAAAAAAAAATAACATACTAAAATTTTAAATCGATATCTTAAATAGTTTTTGAGTTACAGCCATTTAAAAGAGTAGCCGCTCGGCAGTTAGATAGTTGGTATATACCTGAGATCGCGTGTCATTTCAAAAATATTAAATATTTTATTTCAAAAATTTTACTGTGAATTCTCAAAACATGTATAAATATACCCTCAAAATTTTAAACAGATGGATTCACTAGTTTTTTTTTTTATTAAATTCCCAAAAATGGAATTTTAATTAATTTTTTTTTAATCGCGTTTTTCTCGAAACAGCATTTTTCGAATTTGCTGGAGTGATTACTCGGAGACAAATGATCCGATCCCTATCAAATTTTTTTTGCATCTCCTCTATATAGTTCTCCATACGATGAACCTCCAGTTTTTTGATCTGATCAAAAATCGAATTTTGGCAGGCCAAAAACGACCAAAATTTTGGGAAAAATTTAACTTTTTTTTTCAACATGCCGCCATTTTGTCAATTTTCGATTTTTTTGTTCGCCCGAGGTTCATCGTACAGACAATATGTTTTAGTTTAACGAGATTTTTTTTTTTAGGTTTTATCAACGGAGAAGGCTGCAATCACTCCAGCAGTGGAGGGCCTTTTTTTTTTGGCGCCGCCGGAGATCGCGTGTCATTTCAAAAATATTCAATATTTTATTTCAAAAATTTTACTGTGTATTCTCAAAACATGTATAAATATACCCTCAAAATTTTATTAATTCCCAAAAATGGCCTTTATTTTAGGCTGTTACACTAAGTGTGCCCCTTAAAATCATCATAAAAATGTATATCGCCACCGGCTATCCGAAGATGTTTTTTACCATATAGGCATTTTTGTAGCCACCTAAACCGAATCCAATGTCCAAAAAATCCCCTTCAGGTCAAAGTTCTAACATCATCTTCGAAGTTGCATGTTTTATTGAATTCTTGAGGCTGCGAAGAAACTTTGATATAGTGTCTATTTTCAAACTCTCGATTCGGATGCAACTAAAAATAGAAAGTAAAAATGGTTTCCAAGCCCGAAAACAATATTTTTTTTTTAGTGCTGAGTTGTTGATTACTAAAGATCGAAAATGAAAATGTTCAATAAGCAGGTAAAAAATGTGTGAAGCCTTTGTGACGTCAATTTTTGAGCCAAATAATATAAATCCTGTACAGCATTTTCCAAAATAGTAACATAACGGATTCTAACAAATATCCGAATATAGTTCGCACTTCCGGAGATTTTGATGAATGTTGGGGATTAAATAAAGAGGATAAACGGAAAATTCAATTGCCAAAAAAAAATAGAGGGTTTTGCCTTCAAAAAGTATAAATATGATAATTTTTGACCATAACTCTCGAAGTTTTCATCGGATTACATAAATACACGGATAATGCAAACAGCAAGTTTTAAGTTAATTAAAAGGATAATGAAGCTTCAGTTATTAGGCTCAAATATAGAGTCATATATGCGGTATCCTTATCCAAAAGGAACTTCAAGAATTAAGAGAAAGAGATATGCGATAACTATTTATTATTTGACAGCCCATCGGAAAGATAATTCATCGACTTTTTATTTAAATACAAAGTTTAAACTTGCGGTGGCAATCCTATGTCAGAATAAAGGTAGGACGCAAAGATTTCATTTTTTCATAACAATAAATTTATTTTTAAAGATTTCAGTATAATTCTTATTATTTAATATATATAGAATTTTTTTAAATAATATTTGGATGAAAAAATTAAATTTTTTCATATAATAACATTTATTTTTAATTGTAAAGATTTCATTATAATTGTAATTTTTTAATATATTTATTTAGGTTTTTTTTAAATAGTTTCAGGACGTAAAAAATTAAAAATTCTTACAGAATTAAACTTACATTATTTTTAAAGATTTCATTATTAATTTTATTTTTTAATATATTTTAGATTTTCTTGACAAATTTTAAATTCAGAAATTTTTGTTTTATTTCTAATTTATTGTCCGAATAATGTTGGGATATTAAAAATTAAATTATTTCGTGCAATGAAAATATTTATTATATTTTTAAAGTATTTTGCTGGAATTTTTAATTTTTGTATAGTTAGGCCTTATTTTTACCCAATTTAAATTCCCGAATTTTTGATTAATTTTTAAGTTGGATTTTAAGATGTTTATTTAATGTTAAGATCTCACATATTGTATTGTAAAAAACATTTTCACTTTGAAAGTTTAGAATAATTTATAATTTCAATGTAGAAGTTTAGACGGAATGACCTACGCTTAGGAACGTATTTCGTTAGAAAGAACTTATGTACTGCCACCTCTCCTATAGCTTGTTACAAACAATTCCCAAATCTAATATACCTTTGACCCAGTGTAGTTTTAGGGTATTCAGAAAAGAAATTGATAGCTTTTAGCCGATACGTTTCGTAGCTAACAAATAATATAAAGTTACATCGCTAGAGTGCTACAAAGTCATTCAACTGTAAAACTATAAAAATTTTTTGGTATTGTCGTCGAGCTGACAATAATAGATTTCACACACACATTCACACTTATGGCACTTTTTTTTGGTATAGTGTATAGTGTATATAGTAATAAGGGGACGCTGCTCTTAAAACAAACAGACAAAAGAGCACGAAAATGTCATAAAATGCGATGAGGTAACATCGCCTCATCGCATCCACAAAGACAAAGGCCCAGCCTCAAAGCAAGCAAAGTATGCGAACAAAGAATGTCAAAGTATATTTGTCATAGATACAGATACAGGATACGCATGGTAGGTAAAGTATAATCAAAGCCCAAGGCATTGAACTCTGGTACAGCCTGCCGACGAGTAGCCGCCTGCAGGAGTAGCTAAGACGCCCCTCGTCTTAGCTCTCTGGCTATTTACTGGTATGTAGGTTAGATCTTGACACGCAAAAAGGATGTTTGTAATTAATGCCGACATATCGGATTTTGTTTGGTATTTATGCTCATTTGTTGTTTTTGTGAAGACGGAATTGGATTTGTGTTTAGAGCTCGAGAGGATGTTTGATTAATCTAATCAACGGAAGAGGCACGATTGATGGTATCAACATTGAAAACTTAATAGTAAGATACCTTTTTGAAGAGGAAACACCTTTTAATTTAGGGGATCAGCGCAATTTAGTTTTTAGGTGAGTTTCGGTGGTTTTGTCGATTCTTAGTTTGAAGTTAGAAGTTAAATAAATAAAGGGTAGCGTTATTAAAAATATCGTTTGAGTATTATTAGTTTTTGAAAGGGCTGCTGTGTGAGGGCCTCTGAAACTCTGGATATACATATACACTCCCCGAAATTCAATTAGGAACACTTGTTTTTATTTAAAAATATTAAGTTTTAAGTTATTTAAAAAGCATTTTTGACTCAAATAATATTTTTTGCGTTCATTTATTCTGAATGAACTGAAAAAAGCTTGAAACTTAAAATAGCATTAAAAAATACAATTTATGCTACGAAATTCAATTAAGAACACTTTCTAAAAAGGATCAAAAAATATATGTTTTGTAAAAAAATATGGGAAAAACACTATGTTACTACTGAGTTCAGGGTCCCGACTTATTTATAACCTAAAAAATTCGGGCTCATTCCGAAAATTGAACAGTGGTATTTGAGGCCATTCTTCGGAGTGATATGTCAACTACGCTCAAAAATTGCGGAAAATTGGATGAACAGTGCCGGGATTTTTAATAGTCAGGCTATCCGGACTTCAAACGGACCAGTTGTTTTGTCTCTGTTTGTATACCCTGTACGGTACAGGTATAAAGGGTATATTAAGTTTTTGCAAGCCGAAATTGTATGTAACACACAGAAGGAGTTGTCGGAGACCCCCCAAAGTTACCTAAAGTATATTCAGGGTGATTAGAGAAGTTGATCGTCCGTATGAACGCCTAGATCACAGAGATGGTAAGAGCTAGAGTAATCAAACTTTCCGATTAGATCTTATTATTCCATAGAAGACAAGCTTATTTGACTTTTTCGATAGCGAGGTTACATTATATTGCTCCCATATAGGTGTTTCAGGCGATCTCGAAAAAGATCAAAAGTAACCAAATATGGCACTCGGAAGTGTTTTAGAATTCCCACGCATTGTACCAAATTTTGTCAAAATCGTTTGACTAAGATTATAGCTCCCTTAGGACAAATCGGCCAAAAAATCAATTTTTGTATAAAATTCTTTTTATGAAGATATCGTTATTTTGGCACTTGGAAGTTTTTTAAGTTCCCAAGCTTTGTACCATATTTTATGAAAATCGGCTAAAAATATTATAGAGCTCCCATAGGACCATTCGGTCAAACAAAAAGTTTTTATACAAAATTCGTTGCGTTTCGTTTGTTTGCGAAGATATTTGAACCAAATTTGGCATTCAGTCCTTTTTTAGAGTACCCAAGCTCTGCGCCAAATTTGATCCGCGCCCGACTTAGCCTTCGCGATTTTCTTGTATAGTTTTTTTAGACTCAAACAATACATGCTTAACAAAGCTTCATAACAGGAAAAACACTGTAGAAATTATGGAGAATACAGACAATTTTATACCAGGCAGTATTGTATTTAGATGAGCAGTGGCTAAGACCCAAAAATAATTAATCGATAATAGCTACGACCGTGTGTTTTAACATCCATTTAAGGACTAACAGAAGAGATAGACAGAAACTCTGACAGGTCTAACTTCTCTCCAAGCAGTCGTGTCCAAATGTCCTACAATGGTGTATGACAAGAAGAAGGTAAATTTACCTGAGGAAGCGATTGACACTTTCACAATCTGTTCTTACCACCAAAAGATTAGCCCATTTTGGTAACCTGCAACAATACGGTAAGTCTGTTGCTACAGATATAATCTTAAGAAGATGAGCTACAAGGCTGGTGGATAAGTTTTTTGTATAAAAATAAGACCTTTTTGCTGATACGGACAAGCGCTTTTGTGATGTCCAGAAAAATAAACAAGCCGCTTGGATTATTTAGGCCGAGAAAGTTTTTGCTACTCGAGCGTACTCTTTATAGTTGCCGTGGAAGGACTCTATCAGGTGGAACTTTAGCGGTTATGTTTGTTGTGACTGATTTCAGCTGGTGGCAGATGCAACATCCATATTTGTCATTAGGAAGCTAAAGTTTTTTTTTTGTAAAAAATCGCAAAAAATTGGTAAAAACACACATATTACCGATGGGAACAAATCCTAACATGGATGCCCAAATCGAAAGAGGAAAAAATAATGATATACAAAATAAATCCTAAGCAGCGTAACCAATATCAAACAAAAAAACCTCATATTTGCTTTTTAATAGAATTTGCTGCCTTATTATATATTTATTTATTTCAATTTTAATGTCAATTTTTTTTACTCTCTTGAGTGCCTGTGAAAGGCAACTTCTGTTGAAATTACCAGCGTAAAGTATAAAATTACCGAGTCCTTTAGTTTTTATGTTTGAGTAGCTTGTCATGACAAAAAACGAAAAAGAAATCCACAAAAAATTAAAGGAAAAGGAAAAAATAATTTTTGAAGGAAGCAAAGCATATTCATTGATTGCCTTTTTAAAATGAAATTCGAAACCGCAAGTCATGCCCCGGGGGCACTCACACTGTGGCAAGGACGTATCTACGTCGTGTGGTTCAAAAAGGATACGATACGAAGGCGGCGGCAACTGCGACAGGATGTGTCTGTTCAGAGTGCAATGTAATGCTGTAGTATCTGTGTGTATCTCTTTGAGTGTGTGTGTGTGTGTAACAGCTGTGAAAAATGCCGCACTTGGTTAAATAGCACAGTTAGTCTTAATAGACAGCTGCTCCGTTAATTTCAACAGTTTTTCATTCAAAATGGCGGCGTAATTATACCTATATGTGATATATTGTAATTATGTGCATTTTTCTTATTACAATATTTTCTTTTTTGCATAGAGATTGGGAACAATGCGTTTCCTTTGCCTACAGTTGCCTTTTGTTTGTGCGGATTGTAGAGATTTCTTTCTATTTGAGTTCTCTCTAAGCCGTGTCCGCCTCTAATCCCCAAAGTGTGCAACACGTGTGGCAGCAATGTGTGAAACTCGCATAATGAACTCTGAAATAGATGAAAGTAAAATGAGATCTTATGGGTCGGTCGGGTACGACACTCTGAGGGAAGACATGTTTATACATGAAGTAACATGCAAAGATGTTAGAGATAGCCGGATTGCAAACTCTTTGTATTTCTTTCTTTTTGTTGAGATACCCTGCCTCTTAAGTGGGTTGAAGGTTGTGTTGATTTGTTGCAGAGAGTTTTGGGCATGGATAACAGGCATGTCTGATTTTGGATACGGGTAGATTGCGTTAAGTGCAGTGGAATGTTAAACAGTTGGTTAACAAATATATGCAGATTATTTCAGACGTTTATTTGTAGTTCTTTGCAATAAGATTTATAAAATTTCTACAGATTTCGTTGGATTTTCCTAATTGAGAATATCTGTTCTCATTGTAAAATCTCTTAAATGCGTGCAAACCCAAATATGAAAGAAGCTTTACAAAAATATTTTTGAAGTATCAAACTTCTGGCTCAGGGAATCCGAGTATTTTTAACAAGATTTTTTTGTTTGTCCAAAAAGGGGGCTATGCGTCCTGTTCGCTTTGAACGGCACAAGAATTTTCCTAATTACGGGTATCTGTTCTCATTGTAAGACAAAATATCTATGAAGCTTGCACAAAATATTTTTTTTTAATCAAAAACTTTTTTTAGGGAATCTAAATATTTTTAACAAGAACTTTTTTTTGTCTAAAAAGGGGGTAATGCGCCCTGCTAGCTAGGAACGCTAACAATCAACACAACAATATAAAAAAAAATTAGCAAAAAAAGATAAATTGTATGAAAAAAAGGAAGAAATAAATGATGAGGGGAGAAAAAAGTGCTTTCCATAGAATACAAAATATACTGTCTACTGAAGTTTTACCTTTAAAAAATATATCCCTCTATTATATAAAAAAGTTATTTTTTTCTCATCTTTTTTAATTTAATAGGGGGTTGGGGTTGGCGAGTGAAGCGAGCAGGGGCCGAGGCCCCCTAGTATCAAAAAAAAAAGTTTGCAAAAACAAAGGAAAAATAAACAATAAGCTGAGAAAAGAGTGTATTCGATATAATAAAAAATATACTACCTACTATATACAAGTGTTACCTTTAAAAAGAAAATATATGGTATATGAGGGTAGTCCGATAAGTACTTAGCCTACAAAAGAAAAACTAACTTTTGAATTCGCTTCATACAAAACTGCGAATCAGATTCTGCTGAAATTTCTACTGTAGCCGTCTACGAAAATGTACTACTTGATACTAAATTTCTTTAGTTGGCGATAAGTACTTATCGAACTACCCTCATATTTTATCACATTATTGTTCCATTAACATTATTATCAAAAAAACTAGATAAGGAAAGCTGGATATCGTTTTAAACCCATTCCCAAATATATTCTGAAAAGCATAATTTTTTTAAATTTTTGCAGTACAAAAAAATAAATTGAGCGATTAAGACTTTCGTGAACTAGTTTTTCGTTTCTATGACGCTGAAAGCCTATAAATTATTTCGGATATGCATTCCCACAATCCATTAAGTCGCAATGTTATGCGGTATTGGTAAGGAAAATATCATCGTTCTATAAGCGAATTTTTTCCAAGATAATATTAGATGATTTTTTGACTGTATTTTTCACTTTTGGCTCTATGACCATTTATTTATTCCTTGATATTATATAGTCCTCCTAGTCGGAGCATAGTTCAGATATATAGTTACCATAGAGTTGACCCATATTAATTTTTCGGAAGCCATTGTTGGTAGTTTCAAGAGGCCTTAATTTGAACCCTTTTTGAAATAGAAGGTTTGTTCCAATAAATCTGAGATACTCAGCTACAAAAGTGAAATATCAGACAAGATATAACAATGTTCGTTGAAGGGATTTCGGGTTCGAAAATACTTCTTTACCGCACGTGTAAAAAAAGAATAATAATAATATCAGCCTTATGCTCCGACTAGGAGCAATTCTTATGTGCCTAATAAAGAGTAAATGTATAATCTTAATGTAGATCTTATCAGGGAATGATTACACAGAGTAAGAATTTGCCCAGGATTTTAAGATATTGAGGTTATGCCGCCGAAAAACAGTTCTTTTTCTACTTTTGAGATTATGAATAGGCAAAAAAAGTTCGAATGTACATAATTTTGCGAGAAAAAAATCGTAATTGATCTCTTAAACTCTTAAATTGAAGGGTAAGAGTGGTACTAAATGATGTAATTGGAGAGACAGTCCACAAAAAAAAATCCTCTACATAACCTCAAAAGTAGGAAATGTTTTATATTTTAGATACATAACCTTAAATAACTTAAAATTCTGTCGTTATGGGCCAAATCTGAACCGGGATTTGGATTCTACTTAGGAAATTACATCGAAAATTACCTTTAGATTTCCAAGAACTGACATGACCCCGGTATTTGTAGATCTGTGACATATATGAAAAAATTTATTAATGGATATCTCCATCTTTACTCTTAGGCGCCTTTTCAACCTCTCCTCTTTTCCTACACCTGCATCTCTCCTTCCTAATCGAACCATTACATTTTGGTTTAAGATCACATCACATTTACAAATTATATCATTTTTTCAATCGAAAAAATGAGATCATTACATATATTTCAGGTCCAACTTAAACGACACACTCTGTTAACATTTATTTCCCATAAGCCAACTGCAGAGTAACTCAAAGTCGTCTTTGTCTCAAGCTAGCCCTACTTAGGGAAACAAAATGAAAAAATTTATTTTATTTAAATTTTAAAATTCAGTTTGATTATCGTTCATATATAATCTATAGTCAATTTATTTTAAGATCGTGTCGCCTTCAAGAACTACATATCATCAAAAAAAAGTGCATACTATGTATTTTTTAGATGCAATCTCAAAAACACACCCTGTATACATTTATTTCTCATAAGCCTACTGCAGGGCAACTCAAAGTCGTCTTTATCTTAAATTAGTTCTATTTGGGAAACAATATGAAGAATTTCTTTTATTTAAATTTGAAACTTCAGTTTGATTATCGTTCATACATAATCTATAGCCAATTTGGTTTAAGATCGTGTCACCTTCAAAAACTATACCATCAAAAAAAAAGTCCATATTATATATTTTTTAGATGCAATCTCAAAACACACCCTGCATACATTTATTTCCCAACTGTAGTGTAACCCAAAGTCGTCTTTACCTCAAACTAGCTCGACTTAGGGAAACAATATGAAGAATTTCTTTTATTTAAATTTGAAACTTCAGTTTGATTATCGCTCATACATAATCTATAGTTGTGTTTGCAAACTACTTAATCCTTAAGCTAAACATTCAACGGATCGGAATCGGTAACATGCAAATCTTAGAAACAAAATCACAACAATGAGTTATTTCGGGTAGCTGTCTGGCTGTATCTTAAAGATACATATTTAGAAATCTGTGTGTGTGTGTGAGAGTGTGTGTTGTTGGGTTTTTGCTGCAGGCTGTTAGCAACAACAACAACGATAAGTTGATCATTGTCTCGTTTTTGTGGATGTTGTTCTTTATTTGGCTCATTTGAAATTCAGTGAACTAAAAACATTTGTACAGAAACAGAAAATCCTAAAGTAAAGTATCCAGAATTGCAGATTTATCTCATTGTAAATGCGACGTCGATAAATGTTTTGTAGTTACAGCTAAGTAAGGCAAACAATGACCGCGTGTTCCCTTTTTATTATTGTATCTTCTGGCTTGTTATTTACGGATTTAAGTTTTCAATTTCATTTTCATTTCACTGAGACTTAGCTGTCAATCTGGGCTCTCTGTCTCTGTCTCCGTCTCTGTTTCGTTTGTTGCCCCTTCTTTTTAGCCATGTTTATCGACCCATCTGTTTTATTGGCGCCTTAACCCCAGTCAGTCGTCTGTCGATGTGACCCATTGGCAATTAGGAGTGTCTGAGTAGGTACCAAAAAATTGGGAATTAGGGGTGAACGACAGTGGAATACACTGCAAAAATTTTTAACACAACAAATGTTTATGAGTAATAATTGTAGACATATTTAAAGAGATATGAGGCCCACCTGGTAAAGAAAATCGTTCGTTTATTGGGCTCACATTTTTTATAACGCTGTTCCAATAAAATGGATTTTGGATATCCTAAGGATTAGAGTCATGTCGAAAAAGTTAAATAATGGGAGCTTTCTCGTGCTAAGATTTTTTTTTTAAATATGTGAAACCTGAAAGATCAATGTCTTTTGGAGGCTAAAAAATAAAAATTTGATTTAAAATTAAAAAAATCATTTCAAAGTTTCAATTAAATTTTTTTTTATTGCATATATATTATATATTTATTATATTATTTTCAACACTGAACATTTTGCGTTCAAAATAATTTGGATTGCAATACGAGAAAGAAATATTTCTCAATTACTTGACCCACAAAACTCACTTTATAAATACTTCTTGGGCGCGCCGTTAATCGGTACAGAGTTTGATCCACCCTAAAATATATGCGATATATGAAATAATCGGAGATAATTTAAAAAAAAATTGTTTTTTAATTAAAAATTTGTTTCCTATTAAGGGTATAGAGGTCGAGAACCAAGTCAGGGGTATACACCTATATTTTGTTTTTCAGACTAACTAATATAATGAAATCACAGCTTTTTATTTGAGAAATTTAAAAAAAACTCAATAAAAATTTAAAAATTTCATATTTTCGCATGACAATAAATTTTCATAAAGAATCGAAGTTTTTACATGTTTGGAATGATTATCTTATATATAAAATTCTCGTGTCCTTCTAAGCTTACGGACTCACGAACGGCTGAACCGATTTGGCTAATTTTGGTCTTGAAATGTTCGTGGAAGTCCAAGGATTGTTTGAGGTTGAGAAAATATAACAAAACTGCGACGAAAATACCAAAAAGGACAATTTGATTTTCCAATACAAAATATTATTTTTAATTTAGGTTGGCATTGTGTACATTGTCAGATTAACTAATATTTTTTAGTTAATTGTTTTTGTCGAAAGGAATCACAAAAATTATAAACGTTATAAATTTTATTTGATTGAAGCACACAAAATTTCATGAAAATCGGTCCAGCCGTTTCGGAGGAGTATGGTAACTAACATTTTGAAACTAGAATTTTATATATAAGAAGAAACTTATGTTTAACGTGCTATCGGTGTTCTCATGAACGAGTCGATGAATTTCAAATCTGATTTTTGCGTGTGTTAGAGGTCAAGCCTATTGGGATGTGTTTGTGTGAATTGGTTCGTGAGATATACGTATTTTTGTGAATATTGGTTTTTGTGTGAACATACTCCTCCGAAACGGCTAGACCGATTCTCATGAAATTTTGTGTGCTTATTGGGCAGGTCTGAGAATCGGCCAACATCTATTTTTCATACCCCTAAGAGATAAGGGCTGCCACTTCTAACATTCCTGGCAAATCAAGTGAATTTAAAAACTCGGTAGGATAATTTACAATTTCATCAATTTTAGAAATTAATATTGATTTAGTTATTCCTTTCCAAGAAAGTTTTCTTAAGAAGAAAGGAATTCTGCGATTTTTGCTTACAATTCATGTTTTGATTTCTGTATAAAATACATATGATCAGATCAATATTTGCACATTATGCAATTTCGTGAATTCGCCACAAAATAAATCATTGGAAGAAAATAAAGATCTAGACGAGCGAGCGAAGCGAGCGTGCCGAAGGCCGGCTAGTAAATTCTATAAAAACTCATAAAGTTTTTGTATTAAATATTGAGATCTTGATTTTTAAGAACTATCTTTAAAAAAAAAAATTAACAACGTTTTATCTTTTAGGCTGACATAAGTCTATTCCGCAAAACTTGGCCGGTCTGATCATATTGGTTAATGTAAAAAGTTTGGTAGATGTCTTTAGCCATCTCGTATCTTCCGATGCATTTATGGAGGGTAAAAAAGAGTAAACTTGATATATTTTTCAGTAGCATTACATCCAAGGTAAAAAGGCAGAGCAGGCTGGCAAAAAAAATGTGTGCTGTTTATTATCGAATATACCAATGAAGCTTACGTTCCAACGTTTTCCATCTTATATTTGGATGTCGAAGATCGCCGAAAATGTTCATACAATCAGGAA
Organism: Chymomyza amoena; assembly: GCA_037043745.1. NCBI lineage: Eukaryota > Metazoa > Arthropoda > Insecta > Diptera > Drosophilidae > Chymomyza > Chymomyza amoena. The sequence goes on from JBAMAX010000304.1 coordinate 17,893, forward strand.
AACCCTCGAGTCGAACCTTCATTTGAGCACCTTGTCCCATTGCCCAGAAACTGAAGAATAGCCAAAAAAAAGCGTTTGGAGTCATATACAGAAGGCTGGTCTCAAGAATAAGCTCGATATATGGGTGTTTCACGAATTCTCGCAAAAGAACGCTTTTAGACAAGTTGATACTTGTGATTTTTTGCTGAAAACGAAATCGAACTATTTTTTAAATGGATGGTGACTGGGAGCAATGGGCACAACATCCGAAACAGATCGTGGTCCAATCGAGGTAAGTCCGCTCAAAATGTCGCTAAATCCGGATTAACGGCCAAGAAGCTTTTGCTATGCATAGTATTTGTTCGGATTGCTCGGGTGTGTTGATCATCGTTAGAAGCTCCGAGAGTTTGGATGGTATGTTCTATAGCACCCAGCGTCTCGTCCAGACCTGACACCAAGCGCATATTATCTGTTTAACTGAACCAAGTTTCTTTGAGGATCTGGCTAGTCTGGTTTAGGGCCCATAGCAAATCTAGCTACGTTTGTCGAATCCTTAAAATGGTTTTGCAATATGAGAGACTTATGTGATAAGGATACCCTACAGTTTGATTAGGATACCCTACAGTTTGATCCACCCCTCCCTTTCTACAATTTCTTTCCCCTTTTTCTCACAATTAGGCAATACAAGAAACCTCATGGTCTCCGGGTGATATCAGTTACAGACGGTGCTGCCTACTCAACCTAATGTAACGTAACTATTTGCAAGATTTGCGGCGCGTTCCGTTCTAGAATTATTACTTGAAAACAAAGCCAGAAGGAAGAAGGCCGGCAGAGCGCCCCCATGTCCCGTATAAGGAGAGTTTAGAAAAAAGACGAAGGAAAAGACGAAGATCTATCGGTGAATTGTAGAGAATGGTGAATAATAGATTGGACTGGAAAAAAATCATCATGGTCCCCCCTACGCTGTAATGGCACACAGGAGCTTTTATTAAAGAAGAAGATAAATTAAAAAATTGGAAAAAGTTCACGGTGGTCCCCACTACGCTGTACTGACCCAGAGGATCATTTAGAATTCCTAACATGGAAACAAAGCCAGAAGGAAGAAGTTCGTTAGGGCGTTATATCATGTATAATTAGTGTATTGCAGAAATAGGAAGGAAAAACGGAAAATCTCTCGCCGAATTGAAGAGGTTGGCGAATAATAGATTGGACTGGAGAAAGTTCAACGTGATAGATAGATTTGACTGGAGAAAGTTTACCTTGGTCACCCCTAAGCTGTTATGGAACACAGGCGCTTTTGTCAAGGAAGAAGAAGCAACGCTTTTCTGATGGTAGCCTCAAGAGAGGCTTGTGAAAATGGTTTTTTGCCAATATGGACGATTATTCTTCAATCGGGGAATTGTGAAAGAAAAGTGGGATCAAACATGAAAAGAGTCAGGTATCAAAACATATGCTCATCTTTCAGTGAAATTTTGTATCTCCAGTCCATATGGTTCATACATGGCTCAATATTTGAAAAATGTGTGCTCTGCCACGCCTTCTACAGCTCATGTCCCTCACATGACACAAAATGCATAATACCCTAGCTCATGTGGTTATAGTGTATCAACACACACCTTGTGTTTGTATTTTTATAGCCGTTCGTTCCATCATAGAAAAACAACAGTTATTGTTCGACGTCATGAAGATTTTGTAAGATTTAATAGTCCGCAATTGAAAATGTTTTGTTTGCATGCAGCTTAAGCAATAAATTTTTTAGCTACATAATTTTTCAGTCACGGCTTTAAATGCAATATTTTATCGGCAGGGCTTAGACAAATCGATGGGCATATTTCTCGTATTTCATACCGAAATCCAGGCAAGTTCAAAACAATTCGTTGTTTGCATTGGGCTCGGCATCAAATCAAAATCGACATACCAACCCCAAACAAATAAGGAAACTTTTGTCCATATCCTTTTAATTTTTTTTTTCGTTTGCTTCCTTGTAATACAAAAACCTAAATGCAATTTGACCAAAAAAAAGATTTAGAGGACTTTATTATTGTGTTGAGGGGCAACAACGCAGCCGCCTTGTGGCATTAGATGCCAAAAGCAAATAAATTGCCATGAGCTCGTCCTTTTCCCGCTGTGCGGCATGTCTGGCAATTGGGGGTGACTTTGGTGATGATGGTGACGATGACGATGGAACTGGCCCAGACATGGAATTCGCTTAAAGAAATCAATATATTTGGTGGCATGGGAAAAAGTATCTATAGTCAGACAGACTGCGTCATAACTGCATTGATATTTACTTGCCGATAAAGTTATCCTGTCAACTATGACTTTAGTTTTGTTTATGTCATTTTTTTTTATAATAATATATTACCACTACCCCCCGCACAAGTGCTGGTTGACAGCATAAAAGGCATTTAATGCATTTTCAATTTTAAATTGTAGATTTTCATGCACGAACTGCAAAATGCGCTCAAGTGCAACGAGAAACAATTAAAACAAAATCAATTTTCTGTGGCATTGAAAAGGCAGGAAATGCCACACAAACACACAGATACATACTCACACAGATACTCACTCACACATAGCTACATTTAAGTGCATTTGCCGTTAACCTATCGCGGACTAAACCAATCTGTGGTAGGGCCCTAAGTACCCAGCTCGGAACATGAAACGGCCATAACCCAAGCATTAAACACAAGTACGCCGACAGTCGGTTGTGGTTACAAGAACAGGAAAATATAAAAAAGATATAGGGAAAATAAAATACAATTTTAGGATACAATACCCATACATATGCATGAGATTTTGGCTGGGTTATTCGAGTTTTGTTTCTGTTATCGTTTAGCCAATGAAGCGTTTGAAAATGCGCATAATTAATTGACTGACTTTGAAGAGAAACAACAACTGCATAAACAATTACCAAAAACTTTTAGATAAAATACTTCAAAAACAATTGCAAGGAAATTCGAACATGTGCGGTCTTTATGAACAATTACAGGCGGCCTTCGCTGGGGTGAACTTGTTGGGAGTACGTTTGATGCACTCTGAAGTGAAAATGTACATTTTCCCTTATTTTTATGTTGTCCTATCCTTTTGCAAAATTTAACAATCATTAATTTGATTGCTTATCAAAATATTAAAACATTATCCAAGCCTTACGAGCTACGATTTTTCGTGGAACCCAAAAAATATTGTATGCGGCGAACCAATTCACTATGATGAATCGATGGATTTGAAGTTATACTTTGCAATTGCGAATTTTTCGATTTTTTACAAAAACTTACCGATATCGAATTAAAGATCTTCGACCATAAGATCTTGTCCACGATACTTTTGAAAATAGTCTTCTTCTTTTATTCCTTTAACTCTTTGAGGAGGATAGGACCTCCCAAGATAATAGTGCTACCTTTTTTGACCAGCTAATATCATTTGACAAATTATATTATTTGAACTCAGCCCGACAAATCTGATTTAGGAATAAATTATTAACATTTGGAAGGAACAAAATGGCGTACGTTATAGAAAGGGCACAGATGACTTTGGTATACCCTAAACTACCACATTGCATTCAAATCAAAAGACATTTATTTGCCAAATTTGGTTACGATATCATCAACACACGAATCAAAACTAATTTTTCACTAAATACGTTGTTTTGACCGAGCTATATAATCCACGCTACCGACGGACTATAGTATTTTGTTAAAATCACGATTTTTGTAAGTTTTTGTACCGACTTTTTTCAGAGCCACAAAAATTTTCTTTTATATGAAAATTACTGCGATTTCGACAGACATTTTGCTATTGTGAACATTTTTACTCAAGTAGTGATGATACTTCTGAAAAATTATTTTTGGATCACACTAATAGTTTACCACAAAATGTTTCCTCAACAGGTTTACCCGTTACCGTAGCCCAAAAATCTTGTCATAAAACGGATTTCGAGATATTTCTTATAATCGATTTTGAAAGTTTTTGAATTGATTTTCTCAGAACCAGAATTATTTTGTTTTATATGAAAATTACTGCAATATCGAAAGATATGTACTGTGTATTTTATTAAGAACATTTTTACGCACGTGGTAATACTTCCGAAAAATCCATATTTGGATTATTAGAAATCAGTTTTTGCAACAAAAAGGTTGGTACTATTTTAATATTACTACGTCTGAACAATAGATTATGAGATTATAAAATATACTTTTTGAAAAAATGCTTTTAAAGAAACGCAACGGACGATATCCTCCGGAAACTGAAGCGCTATTGGTAGTAGACACCAATGCTAACAGTTGTTCTCGAAAAAAATGGTATGACTGCTATTACTATTAAGAACTTTCCAAAAGAAAAATTTTTGTTGGTCCAAATCGATATTTATGCCTCTAAGTTCCGCAAATTGTTAACGAGTTCTATGAAAATCGAAAGTTGCCTTAAACAAGCTATAAAAAATATATGGGGTAAGTTTCAAGATGATATATTGAAGGGTGTGCGGTAAAAAATGTTTGCCAAATGAACAATCTACCAAATATAGTGATTCTACATAATTTTTAATCATAATAGTAGCTTTAAAGCGCGAAATTCTACTTCAGAGGAACGGGGTATGATATCGATATGATTCAAAAAACATCATCTGATCAAAAAATATGCTCACCAGTTTTTTTTATCAAGCTCTTACAGTAACCGAAATCTATGTGTTCATATAGATGGACAGACAGACATGGCTCACTCGCTACCCGAGGTTATGATAAACATTTTGGTATAAATCTAAAAAATATCATTCAAGGCATTAAAAAATAAATATTGCTTTCATAAAATGAAGAAAATTGGAAACTAAATTTAATTTTGAAGATAAAAATTGGTTCCTAATTATTAACCAATATCGTAATTTACCATTTTGTTTTTAACACCCGCTAGAAACGAAATTTTTATAGTTTTATTCACACAAACTTAAATTTTTTAAATAATTTAAAACTTGGCCTTTTGCTGCCAGTGCCTAGAATTAAGTTAAGTTAGTTTTTTAAATTTACTTAACTGTATTAAATAAATAAATAAATTTCCTTTAATAGATGAGATCAATAAATTAATAAATTCAAAAAATCAAAATGAATTTTTCGTATTTCTTGAAACTGTCAGTTTCACTAAAATGTTCGGCCTTTCACAATAAAGAATCGAGTAAATCGAATACCACGCTTACACCTTATCTAGTTGTTTTAACATTAAATAATCTAAAATAATCTGATATCTGAATGCTCGGTTTGATATAAGAAATAAAAACAAAACATAATCTTTATCAATATCCAAATACCCTCATGAAACCCTTAACCAGCATATTTCAAATATTCGAATCCATAACTAATTGCATTACTGATTTAAGTTTTGATTGATAGCTCAATAGATAAATTTCTTCTGTTGACACCTAACAAATTCTTTTGCAGCAAGCTTCACTGTACTTAATCTCTCTGCAATATGCATTTGTGTGCAGGGTTAAATACTACTAAAAAATCTCCAAGCGCCAAGTTCAAGTGCATTGGCCTGAAGTTCAAACCACTTAATCTAAAATTCCAAAGATTTTTTTTCACTTTAATAAAAATGCATTTGGAATTGGAATATTAAAGAGCTCGTCTAAGCTGTTGGGAGCATCTCGGTTAGACCGCCAAAGCGATTCCTAAGCACATCTTGGCTAATCCATGCAACTCGGCATTTGTCACGTTTCTATGCCAGTCGCAGCAAGGGTGTCGTTAGCCCCCATGCCAACCCCCACTTAGAGAGAGGAACAACTTTTATTACCGACACCATTAGTGCTGACAGCAATGCGTTTAGATTGGATCGAGGAGTGGAGAGGGAACCAAAGGGGGGCTGTAGACATTACACACATGGCGCAGTTGTACTTGGCAGATGAAATTGCATTGAACGAATGTTAAAATAAAGTTATTATCGTTTTACATGCAAATTTTCTTGTCAGCTGCTGTGAGAGAGTTTATTGTGTTAGATTAAAGGCGATATAAGGCGGGCTAGGGTGAAGGTTAAGTTTTGGGGTAAAGATAGGTTAATTTGGGAATATGCTATATGTAGAGTTTTAACAATCGATAGGCATATTTGGGAAAACATAATCTATTTCTGCATTCTGTTTTGAAAATTAAAAATTTTCAGCTGGCTTTTTATTAATCGAAAAAATATTTCTAAAAAATGATGTGAACTTTTAAGCTGAAAGAAAATTTTTAAAAGAACGTTTCGAGTCAAAGATCTTTAAAAAAAATGGCGGACGTAAAGTCGGGCGCGGACGACTTTAGGATACCCTGTACCACTAGCTTGTAATAAAGTCCGATTTCTTCACAAAAAACCAAAAACAGAAGAATTTTTAAGCAAAAATTTTTTTTTACCGATCATTCCTATGGGAGCTTTATGATATAGTCAACCGATTTCAATAAAATTTGACACAATGCTTAAATACCTTAAAAAAGATCTGAATGCCAAATTTATTTCAAATATCTTTACAAACAAACACATCGAATTTTGTATAAAAAACGTGTTTTTGGACCGATTGGTCCTATGGGAGCTATATGATCTAGTCAAACGATTTGGATTAAATTTAGTACAGTGCTTAGAACTATAAAATACTCACGAATGTCAAATTTAGTCCCAATATCTTAACAAACAATCAAACGAAACACAACAAATTTTGTTAAAAAAATCGATTTTTTGGAAGATCGGACCTATGGGAGCTATATGATATAGTCAACCGATTTTGTTCAAATTTGGCACATTGCTTAAGTGGTCTAAAAAACGCCAAATCTGGTTACGATATCTTTATTAAAAAACGAAATATAGCGAACGTTTCTTTAAAAAAGTTATTTTGGCCGATCGGTCCTATGGGAGCTATATGATATAGTCAACCGATTTCGATCAAATTTGGCACAGTGATTGGGAACTATAAAAAACTTTCGAATACCAAATTTGATAGAAATTTCGATATCTTCATAAACAAATGAATTATTCATCTAAAACGCTTTTTTTTTGTCGAGGTCGTCTCAAACACCCCCATGGGAGCTATATAATTTATCCCCGATATCAAAAAAATAAAATAAACTTGCCTCCTATGGAATAATATGGGATCTAATGTGAAAGTTTGCTAACTTCTAGCTCTTAGCATCTCTGAGATCTAGGCGTTCACACGGACGGACGGACGGACAGACGGACATGGGTATATCGACTTCTCTATTCACCCTGATCATATTTTAGGTAACTTTGGGTATCTCCGACGTCTCCTTCTATATGTTACATACATTTTCGGCTTGCACAAACTTAATATACCCTTGGTACCATACGGTACAGGGTATAAAAATTGAATATGCTATGGAACTATGTACGAAGGTTCCCTCGATGAGTGTAAATAACACTAGTTTACAAATTTAGAGTGTTATTTACACTAGTTTACAAATTTAAGGGTATAATAATTTACTTTTAGTAACATTGAAGCTTCTTTAAGCAATAAAAATTTTACAATAATACAATTTTACAATATATATTTTGTGTAGCTATTTATGTTTATGTTAATAATGGATTATATCCTTATGATTTTATCGGTTGATTAGCAATAAATAAATATTTAAAAAAAACAATTTCTTATTTCATTTCATTAAGATATGTTGGAAACGATTTTTGACACACTTTTTGGCACTTTCAACAAAAAATCTCAATAATTTATAGATTTTCAGCAAATTCGTCAATAGAAAGTCAGTACTGTAATAAAAACTAAAGAAAATAATCGTTTTTACTACACAGGTCAACATGGTTTAGTTGCTGGAAACTTATGGGTCATTTCCGAAACAATTTTGCAACGTAGAATCCGAATCCGGGGTCAGCTTGGCCCAGCACGTCAGGGTTTTGAGGCATTTGTGTACCCGAAAAACGGAGATTTTTTGATTTTTTTTTTGTCTGTCACATCAGTTCAAAACTTAACCTTTAATATCAGAGATCAAGAGACTGAAGGCTAAAGTCAGTACTGTACTAAAATCTAAAGAAAAAAATCGTTTAAGCCACGCAAGTCAACATGGTTCAGATGTTGGAAACTTAAGGAAGTAATTTGCTGTGTTGAATCCGAACCCGTATGTTGATTGGCCTATCACGGTAGGATTTTAAGATATTTGAGGTTATGTACCTGAAAATGGCGATTTTTGCTACTTTTAAGGTTATGTACAGAGTGCAACAATTTTTGAAGCCTGTTTCACTAGTTAGATCATTTAGGACCACTCTTACCCTTATCAGAGCTCTACAGACTGAAGGATAAAAAAAAGTCAGTACGGTACAAAAATTAAAAAAAAAAAATTGTTTAAATTACACAGGTCAACATGGTTTAGTTGTTGAAAAGCTAGGGGCCGTTTTTTAAGTTATTTGCTGCGTAGAACCTGAATCCAGGGTCGGCTATTTATTTAAAGTTATGTACCCAAAAAACGGCGATTATTCCTAATTTTGAGGCTATGCAAAAAATGTTCTCCCCAATTACATCATTTGGGATCGATTTTACCCTTTAATTTAAGAGTTCAAGATAATCAGCAATTGAGACAAAATTTTTTTTCTGTGTAATTTCTCTTGATTATTTTTAATTGGGGGCTTACTTTCTTGACTTGAATGGTTTCGACTTACCTTCCATAGGGAAGGGGCATATTTGCAAAAATACACTTTGCTGCACTTACTGTCATTTTCACTACTTAAGATTGATTGGACTCACTGGAGCACAATAGATCCAGACATTTTGTATTATCTTTGCTGATAATCTCATCAGAAAAAAAATTTCACTGCCAAAATAAATAATAGTCTCCATCATTGCGTTGCAAAATTTTCCTATCCAATTATTGAGGACGCACTCATTTTACCTCGCATAAGTTCCAGCATCAAAATTCAATAGAGCTCTAATTCATTTGTGTGCAATCGCGAGGGCTGCAACAAAGGATTTTCAGCTTGGTTGCAGGCACATCCAACTCATTCTGTACCAGATAGAGATACAAATACACGAGTGTGCCATAATAATGTAATAATAAAAAGGGGGCAAAATGCGCGCAGAGACAACTCGATTGCTTGCAAAAAGGACTCACATTCTGTGCGTGATATGTGCGTTACAGGACTCATATGAAGCAAGGCAATAAAGTGTACTCCAGCTACTATCAATACGCATGAAAAGTAATGGCAACAAAAAAAGAAATAAGGAAATTCTATGCGTTATATCCTGGGAATCGCAGCATGCGTTATAGCCATCATAAGTTGCCAACTATAACAAGCAGTCATAAACACGCACTGTCACCAGCACACACACACTCGCACAGTAACGAGTACAAACACATAGATACACACGAATACCAATACATAGACAGCGACTTGGTCAGCACAATAGCTCCTTTGGGTTTGCTTTTGTAATGCATTGACACTAATAAAAGCAGTTCCCTGGACATTTGTCTTCGTCTGGACGCAGCGTGGAAGACAATGATGTGGCTATCTGAACCACACAGATACACATTGACACACACAGATACACAAATCAGGACATTAGTATTATGATTGGCTAGCCTAGGCAGCTGGAAAAGGGGAATACTGTCTTGGTGGGGATCTGTTTGCTGTGGTTTCACTGTTTGACACTTTGGGATTGAGCAATTTGCAGCTTGCACTGTGAGTTTTGATTTTACTGACACATTTCTAACCGGTTTAAACGTCCTTAGGACTTTGGTCACAGCCGGGACTAACTAAAAGGGTATACAAAGGGGAAAAGGGGTACACTGTAATTGTGGACATCAGCTTGCGGGTTCATTATTTGATATTTGTAGATGAAGAATTTTGCAGCTTGCCGTTTAAAAAGAGTTTTGGTTTTACTTACATACATTTCTAACCGGTACAAACGTTCTTAGAACTTTGATAACACGCAAGATTAACTAAAAAGTTCCAATGCGAGCAGTTAAGAAAAAATCTTGTCGCTTCAAAAAGTAAGGAAGCCAAACTTTGGTATAAAAGCAATTGTATAGTAAGTAAAAATTAAAGTTTATAGCTTTTTTTAATCGGTTTTTGGAATCCATTTGTATCTTGTTGTAAAGATAAAGTACCTCTCTTTTTTTTTGTAATCAATCAAACTCTATGAGCCATGAATAAAACGATTTAAAAAAATAATTTAAAAATTCTTAAACATACGTTCCAAATAGAATTTTTTAAAAACTACGAAACTTCGAAAATTTCATACGAATGCATAAATAGCATCCAAGCATCAGGTGTAATCGAGAGGTAAATCAATTATCTGTAGTTCAGCAAAAAAGATTTAATTAAAAACTTTTTTTTTAATTTCGAAAAATGTTTTTTGCAAAGTATTCCGAAATCTGTTCCATTAAAATCTTTTTAGACTTAATTTTCGGTTTCAGCGTGCCATTTTACGGAATTGACTAAACATGCTAAGCATATCAAAAATTTTTTAAATTATATTAGAAACGATTTTTTTTTTATTTACAAAAATATTAAAATATATATATATATTTTTTTTTTCAAATAACAATAATTTGTATATTTACAAATAGTTGCAAACTTTTCCAATGCTAAACCTTTTTCTAGATCAAAATTTTACAGAAACTGTTTTGTTTTTTTTTTTTCGATTTTCAAACTTTTCTTTGATATAAATTTTTATGCTACATAGCATTTTTTTCTAGGCTCAATTTTTGAAATTTTAAAAGTATGCAATTTAGATTTTTCGCTGTATTCAAACTTTTTAAAGATATAGATATAGAATTAAGGATTTAAAAATACGTGGGTTTTTTTCATTTTGGCGTGATGTTACGTTTACAAGACTAAAGATTCATTTTCATTGAAAAGAAAAAAATTTTAATATTTTTATTTGTTTAAAATCTAATTAAATTTTCATTATAACTCGAAAAAATAAATAATAATTTTTGATATATTTACAAATGGTTGCCAAATTTTCCAACTCTCAAATTTTTTCCAATTCAAAATTATAAATTTAAAAGGAACCGATTTAGATTTTATTGCGATGCTCAAACTTTTCTTTGACATAAATATTTTAACTGCCTAGAAATTTGTTCTACGTCTAATTTTTGAAGTTCTAAAAGAATGTAAGTTAGGTTTTTCACAAATTAACATTTTTTAAGGTATATTGGATTAAGGAACAAAAAATATGTGAAATTTTCCCTTTTGGCGTGACGTCACGCATACACTATTAGGTTACAACGGCTGACCCCTGGGGGAGTCACACATGGTTTTATAGTCCTTAGTGGAGTTTCCATTTTTAAATATGATAAAAAAAGCAGGAAGCTAAATTTAAAAAAAATGTCTTAGTAAGAATATAAATACTACACAGTAGTAAATTAAGTTCTTATCGAATAACCCTCATATTTACGCAGAATTTAAGTGATGGTGCTATTTAGTAAACAAAAATAACAATAAACGGAGTTATCGATTAAAATGTAAAGGTAAAACTTCTTATGTTATGAAATTTTAGAAATCTGCGACACGTTCTTTTGGTATAAAACTTTATATATTTGGATTTGAATTAATTTAAACATACTTCATTAAATACTTTTTCTCGTTTTTTATTTTAAGCATTAGTATCTATTTAAATATTTATAGTATTTTTTAAATGATTCATCCTAAGCTTTGGATTCAAGGTAAATAAATTTTAAGAATAAATTTCAGAAAATTTGAAAGAAATAATAATAAACAAATTATTCAAGAAGTTGCTCTTAAAAACTGGCAAATCTAAAATAAATGATTTTTAAGCTATGTAGCCAGATTACGTCTCATTCGTAAGCGAGACTCTTCAGTTAAAGAAATTTTTACCTAATAATCTTCCAAATATTCCAGCACAATCATCATCAATTTTTGTTTTATAAGAATATTGATTCTATAATGAAACTGAATGAAATTAATTTTAAGATAGAAAGAAAATGTGAAAAACTCTATCTTATAAAGTACAAGAACAAGGTTTTACCTAAATTTTCTTTTTCCGAATCAAGTTTCTATAATAAGATCATAATTTAGTAAAAATATAAGTTATTTTGCCCTATCCTCCTTTATTTTAAGAGCTTAAACTTTATTATCTTATAGCCCTGCCCCATAACTTCATCACTGTGACGTATAAAGTTTTCATTGACACATTAAGTGCTTCTTTACAATCAAGCATTACGTCACATGCTTTCCAAATGAACTAACCTTTAGACAAATAGTACTGGCATCACCTGCTTTTACTCGACCATATCCAAAGTCAATACTCAATGCAGGTTGCGGACAAAGATTGCAAGGTGCCTTGTGAGAGAGTGCACCACATGTGGCCAAGGAGTACACCCACAAAATGCATTAGAAGCAGTAGCCATAGAAAATACGATCCACCAGTTGCTTCTATACAAATACTTGTCTATAAGCAGACAAAAGGGTAAATCGATTTTCTGCAAAGTTTATTGTTACAATTTGCTATTATGTTGTTTGTGAAAACAGTTGAGTCATGTGAAAATACAAAAATAAGGATCACACTATCCTGATTTGTAGCACACACACAAAAAAAAACTGCAACAATAGTTTTGTGTGTCATTTTGCAGCGTACTCTGATCCTTTGTACTATTGTAGCATATCATTTTTCAATGTGCAACAATTCGGTATTTCATTTTTCTATTTAACAAAAAATATTTAATTGACATATACCAGGTAAAATGGCGCTGACAAACAAAATGTCCGGGACAAGCCCCTTTTTTTGGGTAGATTTTGTTTTCGCCTGGCAGCAACAATTTATTATCGTTTATCGCCGCCATTTATATTTTTTTTGCTGGTTTGTCCTTTTCTTTTTCGGGCAGCCACTAAGCGCACCCAGAGGAGCAACACGAAACGATAACACAATAAATTAGCCAAAATGTCTGACAAGACCGAGCGGTATTCCCCCAGCGCGGACGAGACAAGTAACTCGCTGCTGCCTCCAGGACTGGGACTGGGACTCGACTCTGGAGTGCCGTAAATAAAACACACTAGACACTGGCCCATTGATTTTAAATTAATCAGTTTTATTTTACAATTTAAGGACCGCGCCGCACAGGGTGTCTGTAAAACCCAAAGAATCGAAAAAGAAAAAAAGGAATATCTGCAAACTGATAGTAGATTTTGCAGCGCATATCCTGGTTGGGGCTCTCTCTGTTCTCGACGTTAAGTGAAACGCAATTCAATTTGGCGGGCTTACACAGACTGCAGACTATCGGCTGCAATGGCGGCGAAGTCCCCTTTACAAAATTAATAGCCAAATCACATTAGCACGCAACGATGGCCTAAAGCACACACACACACTCACACACACATCAGCTATAAGAGCGTCAAAGGGGGTAGCACTAAAAAAAAAAATAAGAGAGCTCAAAATCTTTTTTTTTAGCTGCGCTGTGACAAATTGTTAAGTGTGTCGCCTTTTTTTTTGGGAATAAATAAAAAACAAGGGTATCCTGCACCCTTAGCCGCTTTTGATGTCGCTGCTGAGCTTTGACTTGACAACTGTAGAAAATTGCAATTTAATGCAGGCTTCATTATCGAAAATACTTTGATTTACAACGAAAAAAAACAAAGATAAATTACTTATTTAGACTTTGAAAGAATTAGCGATTAAATAGTCTGCAGTATTGAATGGTAAAGCAAGAGCTGAGGACAATGAAAGAACGAAATGCATTGGAGAACGAAATCTTTTAATTCTATTTCACGCAGCGTTTCATACCCTATAGCTAGAATGGGAAACCTAAGAAGATGCTTATGCTTACAATTTTTGAAAACCTTTTTTTAACGAATTCAACTCGAAAAATGATGTAGTGTTTTTTATTGAAAATTTAAAAGAAAAATTTGAGATTGTCGAAAGTGTGAGTACGAGGTTAAAAATTTTGTGAGAAATAAGTTATATTAAAAACCAATATGTCGTACTATGTATATAAAACTTTTGTTTGTGGATAATATTTTTTATTCTTTTTTTTGACTAACTTTTACAAATCCAAAATTGAATTATACTATATTCCTAGTTTGCCGTAATATAATTATAATAAAAGCTATCTCGAACTACAGGTGGAACGTGTGTCGGTTAACCCTTACCAATAGAACCCTTAATTTTCTCGAAATAAAAATTTTACCTCTCGTGATTTGAAAACCGAATATAAAAAGTGAAAGTAACGGCCAGTTGAAGCTACCAAATCGGTGTGTAAGCTCTCAAATTATTCAAAAATACAATATATTTACAAAAATATTTAGTTTCTCGGGGAAGCCAGCCCACAGTTCCGCGATAATGTGGATTTTAAAGAAGCTACAGATTATGGTGACTAATATTTTTTTTTTTAATAATTTATTTACTTTTTTTAATTTCAACAAAATCGGTTGACTATATCATATAGCTCCCATAGGAACGATCGGTCAAAAAATCGATTATTTAACAAAATTTGTTGTATTTCGTTTGTTTTTAAAATATTGCGACCAAATTTGGCACTTGTAAGTTTTTTATTGTTCTTAAGCATAATTCCAAATTTGGTTACGATATCTTCATGAACAAACGAATTATCCATCTAAAACTTTTTTTGTCGATGGAATTTCAATTTCCTTGTTTACAATAAGCGTCGTAACTTAAACATTTATCGACCGATTTTAATAAACCATAACTTTTCTTACTCGGAATTAAAATTTCTTTAAGATTAAATGTAAAAAAATAAAGGTGTTTTAACAAAATGTTATATAAAAATGACTTCAAAGTGTGAAAATCGAAAAAAAAAAGTGTAAATCTTAGATAACTTTAAAAAATTTCGTAGTTGCTTTCTATGAAGTATAAACAAGTGTATATCATCTTAAAGCTTGAATCTTCTTCTTTCCAAAGCCGTAAATCAATCGAAAATCGGTTAAAAAATGGCGACGTTGTGATAGTGGGAGTGATCGCAGTACCCGAAAAACGGTTTTTAAGCGATAACTTCCGATATTGGGGGTGTTAGACAATTTTGAAAAACACTATCGTGATCTACTCGTCAAAACCTACAACGTACACTAGGTCACTTGAAAAGTTCTTTGATTTTTTTCAATTTTGTAGGACAGTGTAATTAGTCTTAATTCCAAAGTATGACCATAATTTATTAATCGATGATTTTTTAATATTATTATTTATGTATTTCAAGTTTAATATTAAAAAAATTATTTTAAATATTAAACAGCGCATTTTAAAACATTGAATCAAACCTAAAAACTGAAAAAATAACAAAATCGAGATTGTTGCTAGAATATGGAAAGTAAAAAAAATATTTTAACTAAGAAAACAATTTTAATGTGAAAATTTGAAAAGTTCCTCTTTATAAAAATAGTGTTAAAGAAGTTTCGAAAACCTTTAAAAAATGGTGGGAATACATGTAAATTATTTTTATACAAAAGAAAAAAAAAATAATACTAGCGCATTTATAATTTTAAATCTTCCTATTTTCAGGAAAACCTATATGTAAGTATATCGGATAGGTGATAAAATATGTTTACATCTGCAGAATTAAAAAAAATATTAAAAAAATTTTAAGGGTGTTTTTTTAACAAATAAATATATTTTTACTACCAATGATATAAATGTAAATATGTAATTAGTGTTTAAATATGATTTCGGCCATGTCGCCGCCATGGTTGCCAAAAATAAACTACCAACTATTAAATGGGTTGTAAGATAAAACACACTCAAAGTTGTGAACCTCTAAAAAGAACATATGGTACACAGTAAATTATATATTATGATTAGATCAAGGATTTAATCTAATTTAGTTGATTAAAAAATGGTTTGAAGGCATTACGATTCTATAACTCTAAAAAAAACCTTAATTAAAAATCATATTTTTTGATAAAACTTCCGTTGTAATTAGCATGACTACAGTAATACCTAAAACTAAAAAATAAATAAACCTTAAAATTTCGTATACAAAAAACATGACTACCATTTTTCAGCACTGAATAAAAAAGTAGTTTGCTTATAAGAATCCCTAGCAAAAATAAAAATCGTTAGAATCGAAAGATACAATTTGTTTGGGGTTGTAGCTGAAATTTCGTTTAATATTTTGGAGTTATGTTTTTAAATTTGGTTGATATTGATACATTTTTTTCTTAAGTTCGATTTTTTTTTGAAACGAAGTTTCTTAAAGGAGCTTCTGGAATGGTAGAAAATTCGTCACGCAACGAAATTCGCTGCCAAGACAAATTTTTATTTGTACCGTATTTTCTGCGATCTTTGCGGACGCATTTATATGTTGCCTCCAACTAATTTAAATTTTTATATTAGTTATATGATTTTTTTTTAATTTTCAAAATAATTTTACTCAGATTACAGCTTATGTTAAATGCAAGAAAGTAAGAGAAAAAAATGCGAAGTACTTGACGAGGGTTCCCCAAACAAAATAAGATTTTTGTTTAATTTTCCAATTTTGGGAAAATTCCAATATAACTAAAATCTGCAACAAAAAATTGTAATCGTTTCAATGTTTTTGTGGAAAATTTAATATTTATAAAAAATTATTACGGATATCCCAGGGTTCCATAACCGCAATCTATTTTTTTTTAATTATTATGGATATTACGGAATTTTGTGAAAGTATGACAACCTGTGACCATTGTCCGTAATAAAAAAATATATACCAAGCATATGCACATTCTATTTCTGCTTACGTAGACTAATAGACACCCTAAAACCCACCTTTCCTTAACCTTATTATTGCAATATTTCATTCTTGCATCCCCGCTTTTGGACAGCTTTAATAATCGCCACATTTGTGAATATTACATTCGATTATCATAATGCTTTAAATTGAATTGAGCCCAGACAATTTACGAATGCCTTTGCTCCCCCGTCCCCCGTGCCCAATTTGTGAGTCATTTTATGTGTTTGTTTAAAGCACTGACATGTCAGCACTAACGGCGTTTTACAGCTGATAAGGAGTCCGTCCGTTGGTTCACCCGGCACTGCACGTGGCCTAACTAATGAGCAATTGTTCAATACTTTTTAGTATTCTTTATTTTTGGGGGTTGTTCCAAAACTTTGCCTATGCAAAGTGCCAAAAAGTTTTCAACCACCATGCAGCGGAGTTCTGGGGAAGCACAGTGTGAGTCGGCACTTGAGATGCAGGACGACAAGTCATAAAAAAGTCATTTAGTTTGACTCTACGGCGAACTATAACTACTTTTCCAAAAGTAATCATAAAAATCTTTGGACATTGTAAAGATGTTGGGCAGGTAG
This sequence comes from Chymomyza amoena, assembly GCA_037043745.1. Classification (NCBI taxonomy): domain Eukaryota; kingdom Metazoa; phylum Arthropoda; class Insecta; order Diptera; family Drosophilidae; genus Chymomyza; species Chymomyza amoena. The sequence continues at coordinate 35,099 of JBAMAX010000304.1, forward strand.
CGTAACTTGGCCGGAAATTTGTGTTTTTCGCCGTAATTAGTTGTCAAGATTGGGCATGGAAAAGATTTATGCCCTGGGCGCACCTTTTGTGTGGCACAGAAAGCCAAGTAGTTACAATTTGTGCGGTCGGCGATACAAATTCCATGGAAATTATTAATGTAGCTCGGAAGTTGTAGAAATCGAAAAGGGTGTGAGTTGATGCTTAGAGATTTCGGCTTAAAGTTGTTGAGATTAGTTGCTGGGGTAAAACCAGGGTACCAATTGCTACAATTTGTTAACATATTTATTACACTTTGGCTTTGGTGGTCATGGGAAAATTGTCTTCAATGGTAAGTTTTTCTAATTAAAGCACGTAAATCACTTGGCAGTCGCTCGTCGCTCCCCAATGCATACATTAAGGCACCCCAAAATCCAAACATGCACCCCTGTCTGGTTTTCCTTAGCAACTAGTCCAGGGGTGCTGGCAGTTTTAATGAGCAGCAACCAGGATTTATTTTTTCCTAAAAATTATCAAATTTCATGTGAAGCATTTTTTGTGATTTTTTGATTTTCTGATTTCCTTAATTGTGGTTCACCCACTCAAACAAAAAGTGGTCAATAATATGTAATGTATCTTCCAGGTCCAATTATTTTCCCTTTCATTGCGGAAATCCACAATAAAAAATACGAAAAAAAGAAGGTGAAAGTAAATAGCAAAAGCAATCGCATTTGGCAACGGGCAATAAGAGTTCCAGTAAAAGTAAAGTAAACAATGTGGAATGTGGTGAACCGGAGCACCAAGCCCCTGTTCTCCGTTCAGGTTCGGCTGCCCTTGCTCCGGGCGGCCTCTTACGCTTGAGTATGCTCTTGAAATTGTGCTCGAAATGTTTCCTTTTTTTGCGTTCTGGCGCAAAAATAAATATAAATATTTGTTTATGTATTAGAGGGGGTTGGGATTGGCGTTGGGGTCTGAGGAGCTTCTTGCACCCTGCTGTTCATACATTTGCGCCCTTTTTATGCCACCTTAATGATTTGTCAATAAATGCATGTTAGTGTGTGTGTACGTGTGTGTATACGTGTGTGTGTGTTTATATAAGTAATGTTTATGCTTGTTATAAATTTATGTTTATGTTATAGTTGTAGCATTTGTTATTATACTCTTTAAGCAGCTATATGCGTTATAAAGAACTCTTTGACACTTCCCTTAATTAAAGTTGGTTCGGTAAAAATAAATCAAGTCTTTTTGGGTTTTTAACATTTTTATTAGAAAAAAATGGCGGACGTAAAGTCGAGTGCGGACGACTTTGGGATACCCTGTACCATTAGCTTGTAATAAAGTCCGATTTCTTCACAAAAAAACAAAAACAGAAGAATTTTTAAGCAAAAAATTTTTTTTGACCGATCATTCCTATGGGAGCTATATGATATAGTCAACCGATTTCAATAAAATTTGACACAGTTCTTAAATACCTTAAAAAAGACCTGAATGCCAAATTTATTTCAAATATCTTTACAAACAAACAAAACACATCCAATTTTGTATAAAAAACGTGTTTTTGGACCGATTGGTCCTATGGGAGCTATTTGATCTAGTCAAACGATTTGGATTAAATTAAGTACAGTGCTTATGGAACTGTAAAATACTCACGAATGTCAGATTTGTCCCAATATCTTAACAAACAAACGAAACACAACAAATTTTGTTACAAAATCGATTTTTGGAAGATCGGACCTATGGGAGCTATATGATATAGTCAACGATGTGACGGCGACGTTGTGATAGTGGGAGTGATCGCAGTACCCGAAAAACGGTTTTAAGCGATAACTTCCGATTTTGGGGTGTATAGACAATTTTTGAAAAACGCTATCGTGATCTACTCGTCAAGACCTACAACGTACACTAGAGTCACTTGAAAAGTTCTTTTTCACTGTTGGACAGTGTTATCCATCTAAAACTTTTGTTTTTTTTCGAGGTCGTCTAAAACACCGCTATGGGAGCCATATAATTTAGACCCAATATCCAAAAAAAATAAAATAAACTTGTCTCCATGGAATAATATGGGATCTAATGTTTGGTTACTCTAGCTCTTATCATCTCTGAGATCTAGGCGTTCAAACGGACGTACGGACAGACGGACCCTGATCATATTTTAGGTAACTTTGAGGTGTCTCCGGCGACTCCTTTTGTATGCTACATACATTTTCGGCTTGCACAAACTTAGTATACCCTTTGTACAAGGTATAAAAATAAATTCCCTGTTTGTTCTCTTGGAGGGGCATGGGGATCTCTAATAATAACTGTTCGGACAGAGATGAGCTTCATTCAACTGAAGTGCAACTCACCGACAGTCAATTGTTACACAAATATCGCATACAATACGAGGAATTCCAGGAACAGGCGTGCTGCAGTATAGCCAAGTTTTTCGAAAAACGAAAATATCAGAAAAGTGATTTTATTTTTAATTAGTTGCTTTAAAATACTAAAAACTTTTGAATGTATATAACTTCTTGTGTTGAAAAAAGATTTATTTTTGTGAAAATTTATACAATTTCGTTAAAAAACCAATAAAAACTTTTGGAGAAAAGACCATGTACAACGTTCTCAATTTCAAAAGCAAAGACGAAATACCAGATATAAAAAGAAAATCAACTAATTAAATAAATAAATTAAATAATAAAGTATAGAATTCAAATAAAAGCTGACCCTTAGTGTAAATACAGCTTGAACCAATTGTGAATTGTAAGCAAACGCTTACAAAAATTGTATTTAAACAAATAAAAATGTTTAAAGGGCACACCTAGTGTGAAATTTTCAAAAAATTAATTTTTTTTTCCATATTTCGATAGGTTATACCTTTAAAAATAACATACTAAAATTTTAAATCGATATCTTAAATAGTTTTTGAGTTACAGCCATTTAAAAGAGTAGCCGCTCGGCAGTTAGATAGTTAGTATATACCTAGAGATAGCGTGTCATTTCAAAAATATTCAATATTTTATTTCAAAAATTTTACCGTGTATTCTCAAAACATGTATTAATATACCCTCAAAATTTTAAATAGATGGATTCACTAGATTTTTTTTTATTAATTCCCAAAAATGGACTTTTTTTTAGGCTGTCACACTAGGTGTGCCCCTTAAGGCTAAAAATTAAAAAAAAACCTCTTATGGAATATGCTTCAAAAAAAGCTTTTATCTTTATAAATTTATTTTTAGATTATTTTTTTAATTGTGTTCTTTTTTATAATCAAACAACATTTTAATTATGCACGTATTTTTCATCAAATTGATTTGATGCGTTATTAAATTATTAAAGCATTATTAAAAACAAATTAAATTTTTATTAAAAATGTTTTTACTTTTTTAATTGCATAAAAACTTAAATAATTTCTCTACAAATGCTTATAAATTTTTGGAAATTTTTGGAATACATGATTATTGATTATATGAAGAAAATATACCATTTTAGCCTATTAATTAAAATTAATTGGAATAATTTTTAAAAAATAATATAAAAAATGAAAATGGCTATTTTCATTTTTCATGTATTCTTTGTATACTTAAACTTTGAAATACATTATTTTTTTAATTTAGTTTCTCTTCAGTTAAAAAATAATATATAATGTATTTGATTTTGTAAATATCAATCAAAAAATATTTATAGACAATTTTTATACAAAATATTCAAGAGAATCGTAAAAAGTGGGCGATAAAGAGAACATTAAAAATATTTAAAAAATCGAAATTTCTTAACTACTTGTATTTTTATAATACTTTTTCAAAATATTAAAATTTCTAGCCATTAAGCAATTTTTTTAGAATTTTATGTGAACGTTTCTAAATATATTTTTTTTTTTAATGTTTATTGAATTTTCTGTAATTTGATTTCGATTTAATTTACGCTAATGAGAAATTTAGAATGTGATGTTTTAAATAACTTAGTAGTGCAGAGTATTGAAAATTCCACATTCGCTCTAAATATCTTCCTCTTCATCCCCGATAAACTTCACAAAATTGGTTTCCTCTACACTGCACATTACAGTGTATCTCAACTTCGTCATCCTTCACACATCCTTACTTACGGTACTTTTTTGTTGTTGTTGCACATGTTTTTTCCTTACTCACTTCTTATCGACGAGATCTTGGCCATTGTGGCCTTTACATATGTACGCTGTGCCGCTACAGTCACGCTTCGTATTACATATGTATTATGTATGTATATGTTATGGGCATGGCTTAATCCGCATGGAAGTCTGCAAATGTTTTCTTTACAGTTCGAAAAGTGTGCCGCAGTAGCGAGGATATAAGGATATATGTACATACACATGTATATTTGTGTTTATATTTTTGTTTTATTTTCGCCCAAGGCACTCCTGCTGCGGTCTCCCGTACTCAAATGTTATGTTAAGAATTGAGCAGATGCTCACTTTAAACCCGGCTTAGTTGGCTTGGCAACACTCCTCCCTCTGGACAAACTGGACAAAAAGTGCAGCAGACATAAATACAAAGGAGTGTCACTTTTTGAAGTCTAAGTGTGTCCTTAAATCAATTTTTAAAACTTCTTAATTTAGAAGTTGTATAAATATAAGTTCTAACCTGCTGTTTTAAATGAATAATTTCCCGAAAAAATTATTTTGTCAGCCACCTCTGGGCATTATTAAAGATTATTATTCAAAAGCTATTTAATTAACAAGTTCAAAGGGTTTGTTACAACTGAGATTGTCAGATGACGAGAAATTTGGCTACAAAGCTAAAAGTCTATATTTTGCTGAAATTTGGTATTTATGAGAGCATCTTTAATCGTTATATATCTCTGAGTTAGTCTAATAAGCTGGTTATGGTAACTTAAAAAACGAGAAAGGACTTTTTTCATTTAATAATCATATCAGCCTGCTACTACCGAAGCCATAGTCCAATAAAAAATGTAATTGCTTCATACTGATTGCAAGTAGTGCCATATATGGGTAAAGTCCACAATGAAAGAATATGTCTATATATCAGTTTAAAAAAATGTAATAAATACAAAAATTATTAACTTTAGTAAAAATGTAAATATATACTTGTTCAAAGCGAATAAAGCATAAATAAATAAGTAATGAATATTTTTTTAAATTTAACTTAATTGCCAATCAATTGATACGAATAAGGTTATGACCCAATATTGAGAACATTGATAAACAAAAACACACATAAAATATAATTAAGGTAAATTAATTAAATTAATATATGTACATATTTACAAAAATAATGATTAAGATATAGAATATCTTTTAATTTAAATTTAAACAAGCAACTGCATACAGTTGCTAAACGCCCTTACAGCTAACACACCCACTACTGTGGGGCAAGTACAGCCGCAGTACAGAATAAGCTCCACTCCACCATCGTTGCAAGAAATCGTCCAGGCAATAAAAAGTCTGAAAAACAACAAATCGCCAGGTTACGACAGAATCCAAGCTGAAGTTTTGAAAGCGTTCCCTCCCACTATTCAACTCTATATGGGCGGAAGAGAAGATCCCGAGGATTGGTCGCAAGGTATCCTGGTGGTCCTTCCAAAGAAAGGCGATCTTTCCCAATGCAAAAACTATCGTGGAATCATGCTTCTATCTATCACGTCGAAAGTACTGTCCAGTATCATCTTAAGCCGCATCAAACCAAAACTCCACCAATCGCTAAGGAAACAGCAAGCGGGATTTCGCCCAGGTCGATCATGTATTGACCAGATCAGCACCCTGCGCATTATAGATGAACTGATGAATGAGTGGCAGTCGACTCTTCTTATAGCACGGCATTTGACAGTATACATCGCGATAGTATATGAGATCCGACTTCTCAGATCCAGAGGTGTTCCGGAGAAGCTTATAGCTCTAACCATACCACAATATGCGGATTTCAGGTGCAGAATACTCCACAATGGCGAACTCTCAGATAGCATCCCAACCAGCGCAGGAGTTAGACAAGGATGTCTACTTTCACCGATCCTTTTCCTGATCGTTATTGATGACATCTTACATAGCTCCATTGAAGGCAAGCGAAGAGGCATCTACTGGAACTTCACCGAACATCTTGCATATGCGGATGATATTTGGCTATTGTCAGTAAAACACTCAGATATGCAAACAAAACTAGATGATCTGTGCGCCGAGTCGGGAAAATTTACCCTTAAAATCAACATCGGCAAAACCAAGCCAATGAAAATAAACAGCAATAACGAAAACAAGTTTACGCTACAGGGCAAAGAGATTGAGCAAGTTGAAGACTTGACATACCTAGGCAGTATAATATCCACTGAGAACAGTGCTGGAATGGATAATCTGGACAGAATAAAAAAAGCAACCGGTGCATATGCGCAACTGCGCCAAATCTGGAAATCGTCATAATTCGTCGAGACCTGGCTTGTAACCGACCTTCTAACAGGAAAAATCCAAAGTTTTGTGAATAGATGTCTCCGGCGTATTCTTAAGGTGTGGTGGCCAAACGTAACCAGCAATGCCGACCTATATAAAAAGTGCAACCTGGAACCCATAGCAAACACTATCAAGCTAAGGAAATAAAGTTGGATAGGCCACACACTGCGGAAGGATGCGAAGGAAGTTTGCCGTCAAGCTCTTGATTGGACTCCCTAAGGAAGCCGCAAAAGACAACATGGAGGAGGTTGCTACAAAAAGAGAGAAAATCATGGAACAAGCTAAAATTGCTAGCCAAAAACCGAACCAGGTGGAAGTGCTTTATTGAGGCCCTATGCTCCAACCTGAGATAAAGGAATTGATGATGATGAACTGCATACAGATTTCAAAGCATACTTTCAGGCTGCTCGCATAAAGTTCATTGACTTTCAAAAGTCAGCCCAAAAGTATGCAACTAAAATTTGTATTCTTCATTATTTCTTGTTATAAGTCATTTACTGGCAATCAATCTTTCAGCAGTTAAGGCCATAATCCAATATTGAAAAGCTGTTATTGTAAATTGCTTTAATGTATATGTAATGTATGAAAGTCGATGAAATCAAAAAACCAATTGTTTTTGCCATCACAAGTTTATACAATCCCACATTACGAGATCTTAATCTCATAACATACATTTTTGTGCTCTCATTTGTTAAATTGAATTGCGATTTTTGATACTTCTAAATTTCAGGCTTTTCAAGAAAACCCAAACCATTTTTGAAGTAATATTGTAACAATTTATAATTTTCGATAGTCAAATCCCTATCACATATTAAATTATATTTTATGTGTAGCGATTAATTCAGGTACTACTCTATAGTATATTGGATCATAACCTTATTGGTATTAGTTGATTGCCAATAAAATAAATATATACATAAAAAAAAACAAAAAAGATAGTGCAATAAATAATATAAGTTGTTATGTTGAGGGGTGTGGGAGAAAACACGGTAAATCGATTGCAGAGGGTGGGGGTCATCGATAAAATTTGAAAAGTATGATGTTTCTAGCTCTTCTAGTCTCCGAGATCTAGGCGTTCATACGGACGGACAGATGGAAATGGCTCAATCGCTATTCGAGGTTATGATAAGCATTTTGGTATTAAGGACTTGGGGTCTTCCGCGACATTGCACAAATCTAGTTTACCCTTTGTACTGTTAAGTACAGGGTATAACAAACGGTCAAAATTATTTCAAAAATTTCTGCTTTTCTGTTTGCTCGCTAAAAATAAAATATTAAAGATCAGCAACTTATTTAGATAACAGAAACAATTTATTCTTGGCATTGTAAAATGAGAACCTTTTAAAATTACATCTTAAAAAACGAAAAAATGTACATTCAACAATAAAAATTCATAAAAAAAATGATTTTTCAAATAGCTTGTGGCACAAAATCAACTAACATGTCCACATCTCTAGGTTTCAGTTGGACTGCATAAACATTTGTTGACTAAGTTTTACAGTCCAATACAGTCGGATCCCTAAAAGTAACATTCTTTGTCTATACTTTCAAAACCTCAATGGACTTACACATTTTGGCTTAAATTTTGACTGACCAAATAATGGGGAATATATTTGATAAAATATTGCTGTTACCAATTTAAAAAAAAATATTTTTTTTAACTTTGATTAAATTCGAAATTCCAGAAGCCAAACTATCACTATCCGTAAATGCTGCACGTCTGTGGCAAACATCAACTTGGACTTTTAATTTTTTTATGCGAAGTATTTTAATAAGAAATTGACTTAGGTTAGGGCGGCAGTTGGGACCAACATCCCAACTCACTTAGGCCAAGGATAGGCCCTTTGTGGTAGGAAATTGACTTAAATAATTTCTAAATGGTGCCGAAGGCCTTTTGCTGCCAGTGCCTAGAATTTAGTTTTTTAAATTTACTTAACTGTATTAAATAAATAAATTTCTAAATGGTCCCTATCGGATTTGGTAACTCTAAAAGCCTGGAATGGTAAAAAAACAGTTTCATCGTGTAACATCTTGATTTGTATTATTTTTGACGATTTTTTGTACGTTGATTTTTCAAAAAGTTTTTATTGCAGAAAAATTTTCACTATCGACTGCATCCGTAAAACTAAACTTTTGTTAGTTCCCCCACCACAATTACAAAAATAAACACTCTCAATATGCCTTTGGTCTGTCTAAAATCCAAAAATAAGATGTATGTACATAATGTAAAATCGAAAACAATAAAATATATATAAGTAAAGATAAAAAAAATATTTGAACGAATAAATTACAAACATAGTACCAGCTTAAGGCATACAGTGCTTGAATTGATTATGAATTGTAAGCAGCTTTGAAAAAAAATTTAAAATATTGCGTATTATTGCTATCATCATGCTTACATAAACAATATTATAATACTATAAGTGATAATTCTTGCTTATAGGATGTAGCTGATCCAACAACTAATAATATAATTTAAAAAAATAAATATATTTGGCCTAAATAATAGAATATAATAAATAAATATAATAGGCTTAACAGTCTGAAGGACTTGTTGCTCTGGCTTCAAATACTTTATATTCTAGAATTAATTTATATTCTATATATATTTATATTCTAATTTTTAAATAAATAAATAATATTATAGGCTTTTAAGAAAAAAAAGTTTGTTACATTTAAAAAATTTAATTTTAAATTTAAATAAAAAAAAAAGTTTTCCTTTATTCGTGATAAGTATCTATAAACTTAACAGATCTTAGACATTGTTTAAGTAAAATGTATTCAACTCAAGAAAAGTTTTCCATTTTAGAAATACTAACAATTTGTTCGTAGAAAAAATATGGTTTTAAGATTGATTTTGAATTGCGCAAATATAAGATTTTGGACATGATTTTAAATATTCTTCGTTGGTGATTTCATTATATCATTAGGTGACAATTGTTTTTCGTATGTACTTTAATATAATATTATTTGGTATTTTTTTATATTTTTCTCAAAAGCAATATACCGATTTCTTGATAATTTTGTATGTTATTTCATGACATTCCACAGAATCTTCCACAGACAGACATTAATGCTGACTTTTTTCGTTTTTCGGGGCACCAGGGTTTTTTTCATGAGGATATTTTCCATACACCTTTTATTTGCTATCGTGTAATATATTTTTTTTATTTCTTAGGATATTTTTTTTTTACTTTATGGTGTAACGGATATAATAAAATTATACCTATGCCAGTTTTGCCAAAATTTTGCAAAATATTTAATTATATTTTTTCAAGAGTAGGATAAAGAAATTTTTCGACTTTTTGTGATATTTTAAATCTTGAAGACTCTGTTGATATTTGAGAAAATTTCCATTCTTATTTTGTAGGATATTTGATAGTTTTTTTAAAGACGAAGTTATACTCGTTATATATTTACCTGATACCTCCTAAGAATAAGTTAAAAGAAAGACTTAAAAGCCTAAGGGGTACAATAGATCCACTTGGATCGTAGTTTATTTTACACCCAGTAATAATAATAAGAGCCTATTCTGCTTTTCGTAGCATTTAGAACTTTGTTATTATATTATCCTTGGTAATATTTTCTGACAATTAACTTAGGGAGCACCTTTATCATTTTATCATAATTTCCAAAAAAAATTTTTAAAAAAGATAGTTTTTTTATATACGAATACCTTTACAAATTTTGATATAAATTTGCAAGAAGTTTTATGCAATTTTTAAAAAAAGTTAAATTTTATATATATACTAGTGGGCCCGGCAGACGTTGTCCTGCCCAAACTTTTTCAATACTCTTAAAGTGTATGAACATCGTAAGATTCTCTAGTTAAATTTTCCAGATAATCATAAAATTTTTGCATTAGCGAACTTTTATGACTCTCTTAAAAACCAAATGGATAAACTTAAGTATTCTTAAGAGTGCTCGCATCTCTTATAAATTCATGCTCCACAGAAACTTAATTTCAATCCCTTGCGACTACGTTTCAGTCTGCACTTTATGTCCAATACCCGGTGTTGAACAATTTTCTATTATGCTATATTCACGATATTCACAAAAAAGGAGATAACTCACGAACCAATACACACAAACACACTGCAAATAAAAAACACTTAAAATCTCCGTAGAAGTTGTCATCTAACACACTCCAAAATCAGATTTAAAATTCATCGACGCGTTCATGAGAACATCCGTAACACGTAAAACATAAATTTCTTTTATATATATGGATTAGTTTAAAATGAAACCATATTTTCCAACTTCCCTGTTTATAAGTATATTTTTTGTTTCCTCTATATTAAATGAGTTGACAAACTAACTTAAATAAAAATTTAAGCAATTAGAAAAGAATAAAATTATAAAATTTTTAAACTGTATCTAAAGTTCCAGCAAAGTCAAGGTCAGCTTTTTAGTTAATCTGACAATGTACACAATGCCACACTATAAAAAAAAAACTAAAATAAAATTTGTCCAAAAATTATAAAATAATGTGGGTGGCAACCCTTATCACTTAGGGGTATGAAAAATATATGTTGGCCGATTCTCAGACCTACCTAATAGGCACATAAAATTTCATGAGAATTCGAAGGAGTTTGGTAAAAATATAAAAAAAATGTTAAGGGTGGCAACCCTGGATATAAAAAATAGATGTTGGCCGATTATCAGACCTACACAATAGGCACACAATGATCGGTCTAGCCGTTTCGGAGGAGTATGGTAACTAACATTGTGACACGAGAATTTTATATAAATATAAGATATATTTAAAACGAAGTTATCTTTGATATAAATATTCATAATACTTCATAAAATTTTCTGAAAGAGATTTTTTGACTTATGAGACTTAGCATATTTTTAGGATTTGTGTCAGCCTTTAGCATTTGGTGACTTGTTGATATTTTGAAGCCCCCAATCTATACTATTGATGATATTTGAAGAAATAAGTTTCATACAGAGTGCTTCTTGAGTACATTTTCCGATGTAAACCACTTTCGTTAGAAATGTGCATAATTATCGTGGTAAAATATTTTTCCAAATTTTATTAAAATTTAAAAAAAAAGCAATTTAAGTGAGTTCTGTGTCGTCTTATACTATGTTACTTTTTTTTCTTTTCCCTGATAATTTTCTCTTGGGTCAAAGATCACGATTATTACGTCAACATCGCAATCTTAACATAAGTCCAGTATGGGGCATGTTGAGGCAGCTAAAGAAGTTCCTTATATATTATGTATAAGCATTGACCTAAGGGGCATTATCTGAAAGCTCAAGTACCAGATGGTCCAAACAACAACAAATATAACAACAGTTTAAAGAGGAAGCAACCAAAAAAAAAAAAGCAGGAACCAAAAGACAAATAGACAAAGAAAAACTCATGTAAGTGCGAGCACATGAAAAATTATAATAATTTTGAGCTCTTGAAGCGGACTTAAACACTTGTTGATTATATACATATGTATGTATATATATATATATATATATGTACTACATATATACTACGTATACGGAGGGGCACAGACACAAAGACAGCGCGCAGCTTCGCATTTTGGCCGCTTTTGTGCCACACGATTTGACCTCAGCGTGTTAATTGCTGTTTTCCAGCAATTACTGGCTAACAACTGTTAATCTGTAAGATACTTTGTGCGCCCCTTTACATATATATACATATACATATAAGTATGTATATATATATTTCTTGTTTGTTGGTGGATGCTACCAATTGTGTGTATAATTGACCTCGCATTCGTTTGAATTGTGTTTACTTGCCACATTTAACCCAACTTGAATGTTATGGACAACATAAAGTTACGGAAGGAAATGGGCTTAAATCCGTCGAAGCCAAAGTTACGCATCGTGCGTAATGCTCGTAAATTTATAAACAACAAATGACATCAAAATAACTTTGGCTGATTTAATCGAAACAAATTTAATTTGATATAAATTTCATCAGCGGAAAAGCTGCACTGCATCAATCCAATTTGTACAAAAAGCTTTTTCCGAATATAATTGGTATAACATATGATGTAGGGTACTTAAATTTGGATTGACAAATTGCGTGGATTCATTTTTGTACATTATTTATTTCTTTAATCACCTAAGCTAAAACTTTTAGTGGTTTTGTCAATAAATGGAAGCCAAAAATCTTTGTATGTCTAATGATGTTTTCCCAAGTTTAAGTCTTGTTGATTGATCTATTTAAAATCTCCAACAACTTAAATTTTTTTCTTAATTTATTTTTAAATTACTGTGCAGTGTTGCCATTTTAGTTAAAATACGAAAGCTAAATCTTGTGTACGCATTTAAATAGGGCTGCCAAATTTAATTATTTAAATTTAAACTAGCTAGTATCTTTATATAACATTTTTTAATATTTTTTAGCTACAAATCTATCATTTGAACTGTTTTTCATAGAAGAAAACACGTGTATATGGACAGTATTGCCGTATTAGTTTTTTTTAAAGAAAGACCTATCATATTTAAAAAATCAAATGGTTATAAAATTGTACAAATGTTTGTAGCCATAAATCTAGCATTTCTAAATTATTTTTAGCTTGTTTTAGTTTTTAATATATATTAAATGTTATAGAATTTTCATATCCTCTGTACTTAAGGAGAGACTTTATATAATTTTATAATGCCAACAGCTGGAATCCTCCAAGCTACTCTATGAACAAACTTATTCCCTACATTTGCATACCAATGGTTATCCAAAATAGACAGTCTTAAGGACGGTTTCTGCATTACAAGTTCGAGGATTAACGGAGGGGGCTGATACGATATCCAATTTCAGATTTTCCGATAGTGAAATATACTTAAGGAGATGAATATCTTTTTCAACAATAACGTACTATGGAAAAAAATAAGAAATTCTGGAAAATTTTAATCATACTGAATTCTCTAAAAAACGTCTTAATTCATCTTAAGTCATTTAATCTTTATTCAAGAATCTTTGGATTTTTTTTTCCGAAAAGGGTACCTCACAGAGAGGTGGGGCACTGCGACCAAAAGGTCTTTTGTCTAAGTAAGTAAGTCTTTTGTTGGTGTTGACCTGAGATGAAAGGGACTAATCCGTTCCTTTCCCATGTGACAGGCTCTGTCCCATACCAGCGCTGGGCAGTCACAGAGAATATGCCTGGTGGTTTCATCGTCTTCTAGACAGAGCCTGCACTCTGAAGAGTCCGATAGGCCAATTTTCTGTAGATGATATCTAACAGTGTGGTGGCCAGATAAGTAAGCTACCAGGAGCTTTAGGTCCGCTCTGCCAAGACCTTTTGTCTTGATTGCATCCAGAGGTTTGACAAGCACTTTTGCTTGACGAAGCCCCGGAAGGGAAAACCAGTATCTCCTATATTCTCCTGCGGCCCATTTGTTTATCATGGTTTTGATCGTGGACCAACCAATACCACAAAACGGAGCAGGAGATGTAATCTGGGTGGAGGCACCCTGTCGTGCTAGATCGTCAGCGATCGCGTTACCATCCACTCCCGAGTGCCCAACATAGCACGACTTTGTTCCGGGCGGACAGGGTTTGGAGGTAGTTATAGCATTCTTTAAACATCCGGGAGGAGATGCTCCAGGAAGACAATGCCCTAATGGCAGCTTGGCTATCTGAAAAAATGCATATGTTTGCTCCCTTAGTTCCCTTGAGAAGGATATTAAGGACGCAGATGTCTATGGCATGAATCTCCGCTTGAAAGACGCTGAGCCAGATGCCCGTTGCGGTAGAGATTCTGGTGTTGCGTCCAACGATTCCAACACCTACACCCTGCTCAGTTTTGGGCCCATCCGTGAACCATTGTTGCCATCGGGGGTTTCTACAGGGGCTGCCATCATCCCAAGTCTCCCGACTAGGGAGAAGAGATCTAAATTTCCTGTTGTGGAAAAGTTCCGTGATTATAAGATCTGATCTAGAGCAGATCGATACGTCAGGAAGGAATAAATAAGTGCGGCATGACCAGTGTCACTTGCTAAGAGTCCAGATGTGATCTGGATACGTAGTAGACTCTGCATGGGTGACTTTTAAGAATCTTTGGTTATAATTTGGAAATTTTTAATAATTTAAGGAATATTTTTTCTTGTTTTTTTGTTGTTGATATTTTATTATTTTTATTCAGTAAAAATCTAATATTTAATAAACAAAATAATTATTATTTAAAAAAGGCTGTACACACTGCCTTTTAAAGAGTTCTCAACAGGTTTTTTAAAAATATATCTTTTTCTTTTTTTTTATTTATTAAATCATTTAAAAATTTAATTTTTTATTTTGAGAATTTTTTGTAGTTTTAGGAATATTTTTTCTTGTTGTAAGATTCATATTTTTGTTCACCTAAAATTTAAATTAAGGTTTAAATTTTAATTTGAAATTATTTTTTTATAATTATAATTATTTTTTTATAATAATTCGAGAATTTTTAGGAGCACATTCAATCCAGAGATTTTTTGTTTCACTCCAAAAAGTAGCTGATTGTCATCAGACAAATTGCAAATAAAAATACATATAAAATACATTTTTTTCCTTAATTTTGGTATTGTTTGGAATATAATATCCTTTCCTTATTTAATAACTTTAATATAGCTAAGAATTAAAGTTTTAATATATTTTTTTCGCAGTGTACTGTATTAAATATTACCATACCATGCAAAACTTTCAAAAAATTGTTAAAAAGGTTCAAGTAAAAAATATCAAAAAAATCACGAATGTCACGAAAAACATCGTAACTCCTTTACAAAAAAAAATAGTACAAAATAAAAGATAGTTGTTTTGAAAGACAAAAACTCTTGTTGACCTTTAGCCCTTTTAAGTAACATAATATTTTAAGCATTTCAGTTTTAAAAAATCATCGATAATAAAATGCTTGTACTGAAGATAATAATGAAATCGTCAATGACAAATACATTAACTGCACTATTCATTACTGTGCATTGTTTCTCTGAACCGTTCATTAAAGACACTTGATTTTTTACGCTCATAATTATAAAGTATAACTGCAACCATTAAGTAAATGCAGAAAAGTTCCATTACCTAATGTACTCAAGTCATTTAGTATTATATTTTATGATCAATATATGGTTGTCAAAGATTAACAAAAAGATATAATATCTTTACGGAAAGATGACTTAATTAAAGGCAATGAAAAACATTTCAGAAGAATGAATAGAGGCGAATAAAATTTATTGTGATGCACTTTAAATTAATTCTATTTTGAAAAGTAAAGTTATGGAGCTCTGATTTAAAAGAACACGAACCAAAAAAGTGGTTTGAAGAAAGGGATATCTAAAAAATTTCCATTAGTCAACTTGTAGACGAGTCTTCTGCTTACTGAATCACTCTGCCAAGTGCCTTCGGAAAAGGCAATAACTCCTTGCATTCAAGTCGGGATGGCTTCAATATGGAAATAGTGACAACCGATTTCTCTCAAGAATTATCATACAGACATGCATGTTTTAAAGTATCTTAAGGGTGCATATTGATATTGGTAAATCCATCCAAATTCGTTGACTCTAAAGTCGTAATCTTCTATATAGATCTACCCGTCAAAATGTGCGTTTACCTCGTCAACGTCGTAATAAAATAGTATTTATTACAAATCTGCAAACCATACATATTTTACATAAATACCAGCTATTTTGTGTAATTTATTTAATTTTACAATATATATAATATTTTACTACCGATACCGATAAAAATTCAGAAATTATGTTCTAACAAAGCTGTATAATAATTGTCGGTGTTTCTAGCTTTAAAGCAAATCAAATGTTGATGGTTTTTTTTTTATAATTTAATAATTGAAAATTTTTATAGGGGTCAGCTATATGGCCATAGTTTTATGATAAAAGAACCAATCGGGGGAAGACATAAAATAATTTGTTAAATGTTTGAGAATAGCTTCCAAAGTGATCAACTGTTTTCATACTTTTTTTCATTACCTCAACACGTGTTTAGGTTTTTGAAGGAAGCGAAGAGTCTTCGAAGCAGCATGGTAAGCCTATTAGGATGATATTCAATTCAAAACAGTTTATTATTGAAATATCATTTGACTTTTTTCTAAGGAATGCGATATCTTCAGTATAACCTCATTTTGCGCCTCGGCTACATAGAACATCGATGAAATATTAAATAGGATACAAAAATTATATGATATTTTTTAAGGTTATGTCACAAATTTTAGAAGCTGGAGTTTTTTTAAATTCTGATAAAATGATAAAAAGTTGTATTGGGGTTTTTAAGGTTATGTCTTAAAATTCGGAAGTTGTTTTTTTTTTAACTCAGATAAATAGGATAAAAAAAATTGTATAGTGTATGTCACAAATGTCGGAATTTTTAAAATTCTAATTATATATATAGTCCTGACACATTTTAAATTCACACGCCTAGCCTTAATTACAATTTTCTCACCAAAAATAAAATCGAAATAATTTCTGCAAAAAATATAATTTTTTAAATTAAAAATTATAATCCATTCATTTTATTCGGATTCGTTTTTGCGTGCTCCGAAATCGGAAGTTTTTGTTGTCGCCATCCACTTATAGATATTTCCTTACTCTTTGTTAGCACAGCTTTACAACCTTTCAGGGAAAGTATCCACGACTATGCGATTCCATTTACAAGGAAATTTTTTTTAGGCAAGCAATTAACATTTATTATGGAAGACATGGACTATATAAAAATTAAAAACAAAAAATTTTATTTGGATTCTATTTTGCGGGATGCTTATTCCACAATTTTTGCTGTCGCCATGATTCCCTTACTCCAAATTTCGAGGGAAATTATTCACAACCATGCTATTCCTATAACAAGAAAATGATTTAGTCAAGACATGAATCATTAAGTGGGTCTTACTATGTAACAGTTTCAAAAAATCGATTTTTTTAAACATTTTTTTCATCTAAATAGTGTTAGAAATACGCTGGTAAAAGGATTTAACTGTGGACGGGCTCGTTCGGCAGTGACAGAGCATTTTTCACGGTCACGCGCGGTCGTTTTTCGTGTTTCTGCTGTATATATTTTATTACGTTGCAGTGGCGTAGATATGGGGGGGATCAGGGGGATCAATCCCCCCCTTGGGTCTGAGAATTATAAGATGATAAAATCGAATTTTTCCAGGCATGTGTTTTAATGTAAGCATAACATTTTTGAAGCGCCAATATTTATTTTGTCTCAATGTGCAATACTGCAATTAATGGTAAAACTCTCAAAATTGAAAAAGAAACACACATTTTTACGCGATGACTGTGCAGTACAACACATTAAAGTTTTGAATGCCCGCGCTTCTAACGGACCGACCAATCATGTGACTCCCAAGTGATATCTCAGTCAGTCACAGTGCCTCTCAGTTTACTGCGTGCTGCGGCGCTGCATCAGCTGTATTATACAGCCTGTATATGATAGTTTCGAGCAGTTTCGAGTATGCATTTCGTTTATATTCTCTTAAAATGAAGCGATTTTTAGTACCTGTAAAACCATTTTGCAATCCTCCAAAAACTGAAGACAATGAAGAAGCGCAATCATCTGTCGAAGCAGCCGTGAAAAAACCTCGGTATGCTGCATGCGGGCGATCAAAGCTCATGTAGTGAAGGCAACAAAAACGTTAAACAACATAACCCTCATCCGCCTTATCGGAACGTAAATAAACACGACGTCGGAAATTTTATTGGCATCAGACTTAGTGAATCTCAGAGGCTGGACTTATTAACAAATGCCTGGGTTCCGCCGAAAAATTACTTTTTTCCATTGGTGCAAAAATTCGAAACTCGAAAATTAAAATTTTGTTACAAATGGTTTGATGAATTTTCTTGCTTACTCAGAATTGCATCATGGTGCATTTGTATATAATACATATTTACAGGTAATGTTCTTGCCAAGCTAATGGTTGAAAATCTTCAAAATTTCGAACTGGATATTACTTTCTTGATCGGCCAAGGATTCGACGGGGCGAGGAATATGTCTGGTCAATATAATGGCGTTCAAGCAATTATACGTGACAATTATGCGCCACATGCTTTATACGTTCAAAGTGCCGCACATTCTTTGAATCTTGCTATATCTATCACCAGCATGGTACCTGCCATCAGAGACTGCTTGAGCACCATAGAAACTGTTTACAATTTCTTCCATACACTTAAAAGAAGAGCTGTTCTAGAGAACACTATTGAACAATCTGATGAAACTCCAAGTGTGAAAACTGTGAAGAGATTGAATCTGACTCGATGGGTGTCAAAATATGAAGCCGTAGACGATTTTCATGAACTATTTCCGTTTGTCTACGAAACTCTTGACGAAATGAGAAACTCGGAAACTGACGCGAAAAATTTAGAAAATGCAATGGATTTCGAATTTTTGATCTACAGGTTATCAACGTGATTTACCAACTTTCTTTGCCTCTGAGTAGAGAATTTCAAAAGGTTGATTTAGACTTGGTCCAAGCTATGGATCTCGCCAAGGATTTACGCGATGAACTGAAAAGGATTCGAGCAGAAGCAGATACGTTTCCTGGAATTTTCGAAGCTGCAAAGAAAATTGCTGAAACATTGGACATTGAAATCAAACACAAACGAAAAGTGAAGTTCAGAGTGCAGAAGATTACTTCCGTGTCACGGTGTTCAATCCATTTTTGGACTTCTACATCATGGATCTTGGCGAGAGATTTATCGATCACGAAAAAATATTAGAAGGGTTTTCGGCGCTCTTCAAGCATGATTTATCTGAAATCGACAAAGCAGCTGAGAAATTTATAGAAACTGTCGAGTTTTATCAAAAATTTCTTGATTCTGGG
Source organism: Chymomyza amoena (assembly GCA_037043745.1). Lineage (NCBI taxonomy): Eukaryota > Metazoa > Arthropoda > Insecta > Diptera > Drosophilidae > Chymomyza > Chymomyza amoena. The sequence continues at coordinate 54,255 of JBAMAX010000304.1, forward strand.
CCAACTGCTGTTCTCATCGAGTTGAAAATGTGGAAGAAGTATTTGATCCGTAAAGGCGACATCAAGCCTAACAATTCGTTGAATGCGCTGGATGATTGTCCAGAAGAGAATTTCCCAAATATCAATATGTTGCTAAGAATATTAGCTACATTGCCAGTATCTACGTCTACTGCGGAACGTACATTCTCAAGTTTGAAACGGATAAAAACAATTCAAAGGAACACGATAAAAGAAGTGAGTTCATCATGTTCCATCTAAATGTTTGGATACTATCGAATATGCATCAATAATAACTCGAATTATTGTCTGATTTATCTATTATAGGACCGCTTGAATGGTTTGGCAGCTCTGGCAATGCATCGTGACATTGGAATCACAGCAGACGAAGTCATTGATGAATTAGCAAAAAAATCTCGAAAGCTTGAATTTCTTCTTCGATAATAAGAGAATTTTTTTATAATGCAACTTATCAATGTGCAAAATGTGATCAATTTCTGTACACGACTGTGCAACGAGGATTATTATCGCAGTGTAAAATATAACTTACAAAAAAACAGGATATTATTCTGAGTCATATCCCCCATATCAAAAAGCTATCTACGCCACTGTTACGTTGTCAATCTTTAAACGTGTTTTTCCGAAAGTCGTCTTTTTAGAGGTGGGGTGAACGTTTTCCAAAAATCTGCCTGCACGATCTTGTCATACTAAACATTTTTATCATCAGAAAACAGATAGACACGAGCTTTTTTGAAATTCTTGTCCCAAAATTTTTAACATCCTTGAATAGCAGAAAAAAAAGTGAAAACAAAAAATTTTTTTTTTTAAATTCTATTATTATAAGAATTTTTGAGTTTTTGAAAAAGCTCGTGTCTATCCGTAGCCAAGGGGATGAGAAAAATTAATTTAAAAAATTTTTTGGTTTCAGATAATCTGATCGGTCAAAATCGTTCACACCGTGCGCCCTGGACACTTTTGACAAGGACGCAGTGAAGGACGTGTAGCGGACACATACGTCATTTTATGTAAAACCAAAAAAACTATTTAAAGTTCTATAATGAATGATAACAATATAAAAAATGCTTCCCGAAATCATTTGTAGTTTTCTAGTAATAATTTTTTGAATATAGCACTCGGAAATGAGGTATTACATAGTAAGACACCCTTAAATCAAGATATGAAAAATATAAAAAAATTGTATGAATTTATTTCAAGTTCCTAGCTGGAAAAAGGAGATGACAGTTCTTCTAAGACTAAATCTTGGCTCAGATCCTAGTTGATTTAGAAAAACAATAATTACAAATATTAATGGCTAATTATTTAACTAGAAATTTGCATAACCAGAATCTGAAAATATTTAAAAAATAATTTCAGCTTAAAATGAAATTCTATTTAAATCATCATGCATTATGTACGATTTTGTGAAATTGGGAGCACCAGAACGTATCCGAAAATAGCATTTGGATTCGTCTTCTGAAGCAATGCCGTAAATTTATTAAAATTTATATTTAAAGCGCAATTTATCACGCGCACATCTCTAGTGCACATTACTAGCCGGCTGTGACAAACGGAAGTTGAGACGCTAAGAATGAAATTAATCTATTTTTGGACTCAAGTGCCCAGCACAGCGTTTCTCAATAGACTTCAAAAGATGTTTACTTTTTTTATTTTTGAGAGTTTGTCTACATTTAAAATAGACGTTTAAAATCGTCATGCAAAATAAAATATTCGTTTTGGTGAAATTGGGAGCACCAAACATGTGGTGTCAGAAAATGATATTACAATACGATTTTTTAATTTAATCTTCAGAGCTTAATTTGTTACGCGCACATCTCTAGTGCACATTACTAGCTGGCTGTGACAATCGGAAGTCGAGGCGCTAAGAATGGAATATATCTAATTTTGGACTGAAGGGCCAGCTCACGGTTTCTCAACAGACACCAAAAGATGATTACATTTTTATTATATTATAAGAATAAGTTTGAAAATATGAAAAAAATAATTTTAGTTTATAATAATATTTGATTTAATGATTTAAATCGCCATGCAAAAGAAAATATTCGTTTCGTTAAAATTGGGAACACCAAACATGTGGTTTCAGAACGAATCCGAAAATAAGCTTCGAATTCGTTTCTGAAGCACGACCTAATATTCATTTAACTTTATCTTCAAAACGTCATTTGTCACGCACCCATCTCTAGTGCTCATCTCTGTCTGGCTGTGACAATCGGAAGTCGAGGCGCTAAGAATGGAATGAATCTATTTTTGGACTCAAGTGCCAGCTCAGCGTTTCTCAATAGACCCCAAAAGATGTTTGCACTTTTATATTTGAGAGTTTTGTCTATTTTTGACTAAAATGTTCAGATCAAGTTTTGTTTTTTGTTTGTTTACCTTTTTTTATTATATTTTTTATTTTATGAATTTAAAATTCGTACTAATTTAGTGTGTATTGGCAGTTGGTTAGGTATACATGAATTAAAATCACATGTGGATGGGCATCAGGCCTAGTAATCGTTGGACATTTATCTAATTAATTTGCAACAAATGTCACAAGCCAGACCAAGCTCATTTGAATGAATTCACTTAATAAAATATATATGCATCTATATCTCTATATAATTTGTCTATTATATAAATATATGAGCTAAATAAAAATTTATGCTTTCACAACAAGTTAACCCAACAATATTGCTTGCCGACTTTTAAATGATGTATTTATTTTTGATAAGATTCCATAAATATTTATAGTTTATTATGCCTTTTATGGCTGCTAAATCAAGCAAAATTGCTAAACATAATCAAAATCATATTAAACTTAATGCAATTGCCTAAAAATGTGTAAAAAATAAAACTTAATTGGCATTACAAAAAAATGACTCATTGGTTGGAACTTTACATATTTATAAAGCCCTGCGGCAAATGTTGGCTTAATAAACTCATCAGCTCCGGGGGGTTCCTGTCAAAAAACAACAAAATTCCAATTTAAAATCTGATATGATAACTACATTTATATTTAAGACAATTTGCGCATCTTTAAGGTATGTCTTAGAGCTTGCAAAAGATAAATAAGCTATAACAAAATCATCTATAATTACCCCGGACTGTCCAAAGACTGTCCAGTAACAACAAACATGACAAATATAATAAAAATAAAAACAAAAAACTACGCAAAATTTACAATCAAAATAACTAAGTAATTATCATTGAGTATTTTTTTATTTTTTAATATTTTATTTACGTATTTGTTTGTTTGCATTATTGTTTAATGTATTTGAGTTTGCTCATAAATTGCTACAAGAAAAAATAAAATATTAAAAAATATATTTTTTTGCACTTAACTTTGCCAAGTTTTTTTTTTGTTTTTTTTTTAATTGCTTTGCAATGATATTGGCCTTTAAAGCCAACATTTTAAGCCAGATGCCACTGAACGGTACTGAACTGACCAACTTGACCCAAACTTGTTGCCACCTTCAGCCTACAAAAAGCCAAAAAGTTCATCAAATAAAACAATATTACTATTATTATTACTTTTGTTTTTATTGTTAAAGCAATTGTAGAATAACAATAGAAAACCCAAATCAATCTTTAATGCAAATAAAACAAATTTTATTTGCTAAAAGCTTTAAACTTAAAACTGAGCATTGCTAACAGGCATAATAATAATTATTCGATTTTGTGGTAGCATTAACCCATTAGATCCGACCTTGCATAATGATATTTTACCTATATTAAAATATAATAAAGTTTTTTTTTAAAACGAAAATCTATGGAGCTTTGGCTAGTTCTCTAGACGAAAATCTATGCAGCTTTGGCTAGTTCTCTAGACAAGGCTAGGATGAAATTCAGTTATTTGTGAAGTCCTGAAAGTATTCCCGAGAATCTAAGCAAAATGGCGAAAGATATGACTCAAAATTTCTCGGTCCAGTGATTTTTTCTGTCCGACCTGTAATATGTTGAATTGAAATTACAAACTTCCCTCTAAGTTAATACACTCGGAAAAAAAATGGCGTACCTAAAGTCGGGCGCGGACGGCTTTAGGATACCCTGTACCACTAGCTTGCAATAAAATCCGGTTCCTTCACAAAAAACCAAAAACAGAAGAATTTTTACGAAACTTTTTTTTTTGACCAATCCTTCCTATGAGAGCTATATGATATAGTCCACCGATTTCAATAAAATTTGACACAGTTCTTAAATACCTTAAAAAAGATCTGAATGCCGAATTTAGTTCAAATATCTTTACAAACAAACGAAACACATCGAATTTTGTATAAAAACAGTGTTTTGGGACCGATTGGTCCTATGGGAGCTATATGATATAGTCAACCGATTTGGATTAAATTTAGTTCAGTGCTTAGGAACTATAAAAAACTTACGAATATATAATTTGGTCCCAATATCTTAACAAACAAACGAAACACAACAAATTTTGTTCAAAAATCGATTTTTTGGAAGATCGGACCTATGGGAGCTATATGATATAGTCAACCGATTTTGTTCAAATTTGGCACATTGCTTAAGTGGTCTAAAAAAATTTCCAAACGCCAAATCTGGTTACGATATCTTTATTAAAAAACGAAATATAGCGAATTTTTCTTTAAAAAAGTTATTTTGGCCGACCAGTCCTATGGGAGCTATATGATATAGTCAACCGATTTTGATGAAATTTGGTGCAGTGATTGGGAACTATAAAGAACTTTCGAAATTTGTTACGATATCTTCTTAAACAAACGAATTATTCATCTAAAACTTTTTTTTTTGTCGAGGTCGTCTCAAACACCCATATGGGAGCTATATAATTTATCCCCGATATCAAAAAAATAAAATAAACTTGTCTCCTATGGAATAATATGGGATCTAATGTGAAAGTTTGGTTAGTCTCAGCTCTTACCATCTCTGAGATCTGGGCGTTCAAACTGACAGACGGACGGACGGACAGACAGACAGACGGACATGGGTATATCGACTTCTCTATTCACCCTGATCATATTTTAGGTAACTTTGGGGTGTCTCCGCCGTCTCCTTCTATATGTTACATACATTTTCGGCTTGCACAAACTTTATATACCCTTTGTAC
>JBAMAX010000308.1:0-44120 GCA_037043745.1 Chymomyza amoena
ATTTCTATAAGCTTGAAGACCTTACTTACATTTATCATCATCATTTATTAAATAAAACTACCCACATTGTACCCGCTTGGAAAGTCAAAATGGAGTCATCTTTCGCGCAATCTACAAACAACAAACTCTACCATGTCAAACAAGATGATGAACATGGCTTTTAGAAATGCCTTCTTGTCACTTTATTGATTTGATAAACTTTTACAGACCCCCAACAAACAGTAGTAAGCCAATACAAGCGATCCATCACATAGCGCTGACAACTTTAAGTATTACAATAAAGCATCTTGGTACTCCCGTATGCAGTCCAAGATTGTGTTTGTGGCTCAGCTTAACTCCATTGACAATGCATTCAATCGAACTTGCGTAACAAAAGTCAAAAGAGCCACCAGAGATGCTTGCAACATATGCCAGCCATGCCACAAATGCTTCCATATATACTTACTATCGTATGTACTATCAGTATAAAGTGAGATATTTCCCAAGCACTTTGCTGACTTGATCAAAACGAGAAAATTGCAGCTGATACTGTCGGTCGGATACGGTACGTAGTATAATGCAGCTCCAACAAAACCACAAATGCAAACATCGCGCAAGCTTTTGGAAACCAAACCCAATGCAGCTGCCGGTTGGCAACGTTGTCAGCGTTGCCAGTGTTGCTTTGGTGCTGGTGGTCGCCAGGGCTCTCATCCAGCGTCTCATCGCTGCGTAAATTGACACCGGCACTTGCCAAAACACCACAAAACTTTGGCGACAGAGCCGACAAAGCGACTGCAGCTGTGGGGGGGAGATCTGGGTAGCTGGGAATCTGGGAATCTTACCAACCGCAGTGTAGCTCACAATTGCACCAAATGAAAACTGAGACCGCACCAGAGTTGCGAATGATGCCCAAAAATGCATTCGTATTGACTTTATTGTTGTTGTCGTTGTTGTTGTGGTTTTTGTTGTTATATGCAAATAATTTCATCTCTGTCAATTGCAATAATTCTTATCAAAATGCGCTACGACGTCCTCGAGCCATAGCGGGTCGTTATGATAGCAGGCAGGCATCCAGGCTATGAGTCAGTCCCGGCCGTTCTCACGCTACTTTTAAACAGCAGCTAAATGAAGATATAACTAGCCGGAGGTGGAAGCATCGAGCAACGACTAGAAGATGCCCTAACTAAATATACAAATAGAAGCGATATTAAGTTGATACCGAGACAATTTAGTGCTGGAAAGTTTGTCAAGCTCGACACTAGTGACTTGTTCTAAGTCTAAAACCGAGTTTTCGTGTTTGCGGGTAGAGGGCGTGACACGGCCCTCTTTATACAATCAATCTTAGAGTCATAATTTGCATGATACATTTGCAAATAATAATGCTGTGGCTTGATTGGTTCAAACATAATGGTGAAAAGTTGAAAAAACTGCTTGGTATTTGTTACATAATGTGAAAATATTTTAAAACCGGTAGATTTTTTGGGAGATCTTTTCTACGACTAATAGTTTTCCAGCAATCGAGCGAATCAGTCGTACGCAAACACCAATCTTCATAGTTTAAAAAAAAAAAAAATGCAGCTAAGCGTAAAGCAGGGCACAAAGCAGAGAACTGCTTGCCTTGCGGACTGCTTGCTTTGGTGTCGTGCATATAGGCTTATGAGCTATTGTTTTATTCGATTGCTCGAAATCTGTTTAACGTAGGAAAGCGATAGAGGACTCATTTTGTAGATAATTGCAATTGCTTCAACAAAATATATATATAAACAGTCTGAATTCTTGTTTGATTGATAACAATTTCGATGTTTAAATCATGACCCAAACTGATAACGAATATATTTTTTTAAAGGCTGGTTCCACGCACGAAAACTCGATTTTAGACTGAGAACAAGGTCTCTATCGATCGCTGAAAGATTTATCCATTAAGTATTTTTTTTCTAGATGAAACTTAAATTTGGAATTAAATTTGAAAAAAAGTCTAACACGATACAGGCTAAAAGTATGGATACCCCTACAAAAATAGCTTTTTAACGGATACAAATCTCCGTCTATAAACTATATGAACGTCATATAAAAAAATGAATATTAAAAAAAGAAAATAATGTGGACACCTTTGGTTTTGGTCACTGTGGCATATATTTTTGACATTATTTGGGCGAGTTTAAGAAGTGTTGTATCCTTTTGTCGCATATCCTTCCATGACGGTCGAGCTCATCCAATAGAATCTCTATAGAACAAATTTAAGGCGTTGGTGGTAGAAAATAGTGCTCATGTTGTTGAGCACGCCAAGGTCTATTTTCCTCCAAAGTAGAAGTTAGATTATTATCTTGCTGGGAAATGATTCAGTGGCCGTTCAAATCGTTTCTAAATGGAATAGATTGGCTTTGAAAAATGCTATGATATGACTCTTCTCTGTCAGTTTTCATACACTTTTTTGAGTTAGCTGACTCTATCGTTACAAATACAGTCCCAAACCGTTAAAGGTCCCTCACCGCTTACCTGTTTGACGAGTAACTAATTTTGAATCGGCGGATCACAGCCCAAATTGGCGAATTGACCAATTTTCCAATTTCTGAACACCATTCTGAGAAACCTATATTTTGGCGTATGACTATAATGATAATTGACCGTCCAAAAATTTTCTTTGTTCTTGGGATCCATTGGAACAATTAAATGGAATTTTTAGAATTAATGAACCATAATTCCGTAATTTTTTCTATAGCTAATATGCTTTTTTTTCAAGTGCAGGGTACAACACACAGCAAGTGGCTGGCAGGACACACAGAGCGTCATTAAAGCGCTTTGGTGTTGTCTCTACGAAAAGTGTACCAATGTGCGTGTGTGTGTCTGTGTGTGTTTGGGTGTGTGCTCCAGTCCCAGCGACCAAGCAGAGCCGCTTTATTGACATTCTTTTAGCCTGGACGCGGTCGGGCTCCAACTGGGAATTGCAATCGCTTCGATTTTCTATCATTGTATTTGTGTGCCAAGCGCGCATTTCATTGTTGGTGGTCACTCGGCTGCAATCTCACTCTCTCCCTTCCAAGTACTCCTGCTCTCTGGTGGATACCTTCCTTCGCTGTTATAGCGGCTGCTGCTCATTGTCTCCGTGTGAGTGTTTAATGCGCTTCGAATTTATCGCAAATGCTGCGCAGCTCCTTTGTGCAATGAGCGTTGTCCAAGCTGGACGAATTGTACGGCCGGGACTCTAGACGGACCGTCGCATTGCCTGACTGTTGAAAAGATTAAGTGTGGTCAACAAAGACGATGACGATGGTGGGAGATTTCGGGATTGAGGGAACGTTGCGACGACGCGACGCGTCGAGAGGCATGGGCTCGGTAGGCACCACAATGAGCCAAATGAAAAGGCAACGCACGGAAAAGCTTTTGTTAATGGTGCTAAAGAGTTGGCCCGGCCTATATGACATTTTATATATTTATATATAAATTTCATTTCATTTGATTTATGCGCACTTTAAAGAGCGCTCCAAATAAATCAACGCCCCAGACCAAGGCGGCAGCAACAGGGCCAAGCCTATTTTTTTGTACCCTGTTTTTTAATTAACATCCCAGCAATAAAGAGAAATAAATAGCTATGGAAATGTTAAGATATCACGATTATAAAATACACTACAGCTGGATTGGATGCAAAATGTTTGTTGAAAAACAGATGACTATAAAAATTGTATTCTAAAATGATTCAGATTATTTAAGTGATCACAATTTGCTTTCTTTGGCTAAAAATGTATAGTCAGATATGATACACTGTGAAGACAATGTTTACCTTCTTTGAGTTGGTCATAAAACTATTCTAGACTTTTAAGTTCGAATTAATTCTTCTTGCAACAAAACATTCGTTTTCAAAAGAAATCCGTATACAGGTAACCCTCCTACAACGCGGGGAATAGGTTCCCAAAAAATGACGCGTTGTAAGAAACCTGTTGTAGGGGGTAAGCAAAAATAGAACCATAACTTCCTACTCGTCCTCATCACTTAGTATGATTTGTCTCAAACGTTTTGTTCGTACTAGTTCAAAATCTGAGCTTGATTCCCCATCAGATTCTGGCATTCTTTCAGCGATTATTGGTTTGAAAAAATCTTCTAATGAAGTTTGTTTGCTCTTATTTCGTAAATCTTTGTAAATTTCTTGATAGGGACGCGGAGTACTCAGCTGCTCGTACAGCTAGGCGCCTAAAAGCGGCGGATCTTTTTAAGAACATTCGCTACGAACATAGTTCAATAGGACAGGGGCTCTCTGACGAAATTGACTATGTCATACCGCACCTACAATTTGGGAAAAGGGTAAAGGTGACGATGGAGGAAGACGGCTGGCGTAAAGGCCTTATACCCAGTCACAATACCTATAACCTATTTACTGACGGCTCAAAGATGGAAAAGGGCGTTGGTGCTGGAGTATACTGCTCCGAGCTTAATGTAAGTCACAGTTACAGGCTTCCGGACCACTGCAGCATCTTCCAGGCTGAAGTATTCGCCGCAATGAAGGCGGCTGAGCTGGCATGCACCAACACTTCAACTGGAACAAAGATTAACCTCTTTATAGACAGTCAATCCGCTATCAAGGCTATTGTATCGCACTGTACATCCTCCTTCCACGTCCTTGAATGCCAGGCAGTCATCCAGAGATTAGCTGCGGCTAGTAAACAGCATTTCTACTGGGTGCCTGGACATAAAGGCATAATGGGGAATGAAATGGTGGATGCAATAGCTAAAAGCGGTGTTGAGCTTCCGGAGGGACAAATACACGTCGTACGCCGACCGATCAAACATCTGTACGTTATGCTGGAGTGCAACATGAAGCGCAGAGCTGAAGCTAGATGGAAAAATCTAGACAGCTGTCACACAGCGAAAATCATGCTGGCTCATTACGGCAGAAAACAAAGTAACTTTATAATGAAACTCTCACGCACTGAATGCAGGACCATCACAGGTGTGCTAACAGGACACTGCCTCTTTGCGAAGCATGCGCATAGGATGGGACTAACGGGAAGCGAATTATGCAGGATCTGCAGGGATCCGGAAGTCCCTGAGACCCTAGCACACGTACTCTGCGACTGCCCAGCCATCTCTAGACATCGTTTGACCACCCTAGGAGAGCCAGCGTTTGTCGGTCTAGAAGAGGTGGCCAGGCTGCAAGCTGGGCGGCTTCTTAATTTCGCTAAAAAAGTTAAGTTTTTTAACCGACCATCACTTTGCGTAATAACCTCAAATCTGGCACAGCTTAGGGCCAAAAGGTCTATGCTAGGCTGCACTCTGTTGTGGCCGGCCAGTGTAACCTAACCTAACCTAACCTACATCGGAAAGACTAGATTTACTAGCTACAAATTAATAGTTGAATTCATCGATTGACGATTGTCCTATTTCCTTGGAACAATTAAATATTTTTAGTGCTTTATGCTTAGTTTCATTCCCATCTAAAAGCAATCGTTTTTTCGTCATATCTTCTATCCACACCGTAAGCGATTGCTCCATTTTCTCCATTATCTTTGGTCTAGGACGAGCAGTTATTTTCGCGACAGCAGAGGATCAGATGCTAAAGAATTTCTAATTTTTCCTTCGTTTTTTTTTAATAGTTCTTATTGTTGACTCATTTAAGTTAAATATCTAGCAATATCAATTATCCTCTCCTTATTTTGAAATCGGTCCAAAATTTGTATTTTTAAATTAATGGATAAAAATTTAACATGCAAACCAGCAACAAAAATTCATTGAGAGAATTGCCCAGTTCGTAAAAGTCGCGTTGTAGGAGTAGCGTTGTAAAAAATTTCCGCATTTTGGAACCGCGTTGTAGCGAAAACGCGTTATAGAAACCCCCGTTGTAGGATGATTACCTGTATATTGTTCGTATTCATTTGTCGGAGCACGGCTGATTAATCAGATAAATTTTATTTTACAGAATAAAGCGCTCAATTCATCAACTAAAATTTTAGGAATATCATATTTTTAGATTTTTTTTTTTCGAAATGTTGTGTACCTTATTCCAATACATGCTCTACAAATCGCTATAGTTTGGCTTAAAAAATTTCGATAGATAGGGGTGTATTTATTTACATTTGTATTTATTTTTTATTGTCGGTATCCTTAATATTGATACTGAATTGAAATATATATTGTATTATTTTGAAAAATAAATCGGGGGAAAAAAGATGGAAATGAATAATATGTGTAATGTTTGAATTTTATTTTAACTTCCTTTGTTTCTTGATATGAGTCTTTGTGATGCGGATTAGTTCATATCTATATTTTTTTTTCCGATTTATTTTTCTCAATTTATATCATAGCGCTTTTAAGCGTTTTAACTCCTAGTCTTCAGAACCGCCTAAGCTGTGTTACATACTTTCCCATACAAGCCATATGCCCTTTCAGCCATTTGATCCAATTAGTGTATATAGAAAAAACAACTTTTTTGATCAATTTGAACATAAGTCTGGCTGGGACGCCACATGATGTCTGTCTGTACCAGCGTTTGTCAGTCTATTACTCTGTCACTGACATATAGTACGAAAATTATAAATAAAGTCATTTATTTATTATTGTGTATATAGTATATAGTAGTAGATATAGGTAGCTGGTTATGTACCCGCACATGCATACTACTAGTGTGTGTAATACATTTTATTGGTTGTCCGTGGCAACTTTTTTATAGGAAATATTGTTTTTTTTTTTCGGTTGCCAACATGTTGCACGCTTCAAATACTTTCAAAAGTAATTAAAGGCATTCATTCAAGTAGATGTGGCATGCTCCATCAAATTAGCAACTAATTAAAAGCTCAAAAACCGCACACACCCAAACAATACATAGTGGAGATGCCAAGGAACCGAACGTGCGACTATCATCAAAGACTTGAAATATGTATGGCTGGCACTTGGCATGCCATTTGAAAATCAATAACCAAAATCCACAAATTCTTCAAATCACTCAAAATGAGTAAATTCCAATGCGATAATCACAGATGAATGCAGCCAGACAGCCGGCAGACACAGAAGACATATAATATATGTTGGGAGTGGGAGAAAAAAAGCAGCACAGCAAGTTATCCATCTTAGTATACTCCTACCAGATGCAAGAAGTTGCTGCAGACAGCCAGCTGACAACGAAATGGCAAAACAATTTCAATAATTTCAAGTGTCCTTCGTGGCAGGCGTCACTCCACACAATTCCCCCATCAATCCTGGTGCCTGGTGCCCAATATGTGCGTCTCCCCCTGCTGCCTGCTCACATGGGCCAGACAATGTCGCTGAGTCACAACGAAATGCGATAAGAAATTGAAAAAGCAATTGCCAAAGTCCAAGGCAAAAGGCAATCATTAGTGGGGTGTCGCCTCGATTTGAAGCACCAGCTCCCCAGCCTAGGCTGTTTGGAGTACTGCATTTGTATTGTTGGGTTGCACGCCAGTAAATTCAATTTAGGAATAGCTGCAACACGGCGCAGTGCAATGTCAGCTCTTATTTTTTTTTCGTAGAAATAAAATTTTATTTTGGGGCAAGTTGCAATTTGATTTGGAAGTGAAGAAATGTAATTGCAATCAAAGCGTTGGTTAACTAATAATGCAGCAATAGTCTACATCGAATCGAATTTAAAAGCAGCTCCAATAATAACAAAGGTTTTAGTTTAGAGTGTCTACTTGCTATTTAATTATTGTATTATTGAACTGCATTTTCATAATTTAACTGGTCTCAACAAAATCGCCTGACTTGGAATATTCGCGCGCCAAACGATTGCCATAGGTGCGCGATACCAAACGAAAAGAATCCATAAAGCGATCCATGCATTGAGTAATGCAACGCTCCTCCGAAGCTCCCAAAGCTTTGCCCGGCTTATTGATGCATTTCTTAAAGCATTTTTCGGTCATCTTTGATATCAGCTCCTGTGCATTGGACATGGCAATTTGATGCTTAACCTGACCCATAAGTTCTCCTTTTTTTGCATCCATGATTATCGGAAGAGTTATTTCTTGTTGTAGCTAAACGTTTTAATAATTTTCTGTTCGTGTGGAAAAATGGGATTGACACGTTTTGTTAAAAGATATTAATAAAGTGAAAGAAATTTATCGCTTACTTTGTTAGATTTCATAAAATTTTGTGAACTTTTCTAATGCAAAGAAAAATCTAAAAATTTTGACAGATTTGAAAAGCCGACTTTGTTTAATTTTTTATAAGAACCTGGCTACTGATTTTCAAACACATTTTGTGCTGCTCAGCTAAGAATAATTTTAAATGCAGTTCGGATATTTGAAATTAAGAAAATCCTGTTCGTGAAATGTGTGAATCTATTGGTTATGTTAAAGTGGAACAGCCCAGAGGCACTTTGCCAAAAGGATGCCTTTTGTGATGCCACATTAATGGTCAGCTCTTTAAAACAAACACGGCTATTCCATTTTAGTCGTATTGTTTTTACACCAATCTGAAAGGCCAATGAACCTAGATTTATCTCTGGGACAGAGTTTGCAAAGGTCTGTACGGCTGGTCAGAAATGGTGACCACAGTTTCATTAGGCTGCTTTTGGATAGGGAAGGGCAAAATCCAGTTGAGCTTGTCCGAGAATATACCGCTGCCGACTCTGCCTTTAGGTTTGGATACGTCAGTATATGTTTCGGTGGAACACTTGGAGGTGACATGTCTACGACTTCCTTTCTACTTGGGATAGATAGGTCAAAACCCTTGCGTAGACTTGGAAATATGGTGACGTAATTAATTGAATTGAGAACTGGTGGATCCATGTTAAGGATAGTGGTGTTGCCAGAAAGGGAGCGTCAGTGATGTGTAATGCCGATCAAAGCAACGCGAAAAAGGCATTATTTGGGGTTGACATGAGGGGGATGGCAATTTGTTCTTGTTCAGATCAAAACTACTTGGTCTTATGACTGTATTTTTGATTTTTATACTCTTACCTATAAATACAAAGGGTATACTAGATTTAAGGAATGTACGTAACGGACAGAAGAAGGTGCGGCTGACCACAAGAACTTTATACCAGAATGATTATTATATCCTCAAATAGCGATTGAGCCATATCCGTCTGTATGAACACCGAGATTTCGGAGATCTACAGATTTAAAGCTTTACCATCTGCGCATATTTTCTGAGAATAAGATGTTTGTTGAATTATGTCAATATCTTTTCCTCTGTTTCGCTTGTGTATAATTTTTGTAAGCTTCAAAATTTGTTTAAGTTTATTCCAGTTTTCCGCAACAGACGTACAAAATCAGTTAAGTAAATAAATTCCATTAAAAATTAAAGAAATGTAGACCATCTTCTGATTAACAAACCGGTGCAGAGCCGCTCTTTGTACAGTTTCGCCCTGATTAGTCTCCTTTAATTATCATCTTCAAATCAGATTCAGGTGTTTCGACGCTTTTCCCCGGAAGTTCTTCAACATCGTTGTATATGCAGGCTCTGACCATTATATTTATTACTCTTTTTATATCTTAGTACTGCTTTTCCTCCTAATCCATCCATTAATCCCTCTCATTCCAAAACCTCATATTTTATGATACAACAATTTGGAGCAAGTTTATGGGGAGTTTCTACATTCTTTAGTAGTACTCAGTCATTTAAATTAATATCCTCCTTCATGAATTCCCTTTTCCACATATGCTCTCCCTTCGCATGTTTTCTTTTCTACGCAGCTGTTGCCATTTCGCAGAGACTCTAAAAAAATCTCCTACAACGGCTTGGATGTTAAGGTTCTTGTACTGAATATTAACATCGAGGATCATATGAGCTATGACGTTGTTCCCGGGAATGAAATCTCAAAATTCCCGTCCTTGTATCTTTGCTTTAAGTACGTAATCTTCTTTTAATCGTTTAAATAAAGATCTGTTGATCTTCCATGCTTTCTTCTAACATAAAGACGCTCAAATATTAATATTCGAATGCGCATCAAAAAATATTAAAAAAATTATTACTTAGAACCAAATGGTTATGAAAGAAACATAATTGTTAGGCGCGTATTTTAAAAGAATTTGATTGATAAAATATTTATTGTACGATATAATCGGCAAGTCTACCAAATTTCTCCAAACATTGATTGATGATTCTTCCGCTGACCACTATAATACAACATTTCATTTCCCCAACTTATTTATCGCAACTGAGCAGCCTTACGGATGCCAAGCGCCTCAACTTTTTATCAAACCCATTGACTCGTTCCATTGCAGCTGCATTAAAGTAGCCAAAGGTAAGACCCAGATTTAACAAGAACGTTTGACAGCTCTTATCAATTCTACTCACTTGGACGCGATAACACATGGCAACAACCATAGATACAAGTTGTAAGCCGGCTAGTCAAGTTGCAGCCAGTGTTGACCTCATTCATTGTAGGCAACAGACGCCGGCAACTTGTGGCTGCCTCAAAGTCGTTGCCACGAGTCCCATCAACACACACACACTCACACAGTCGCACAAAGGAAATTAATTTAAATTTATTGTCTCAATTTATAATGCAACAAATTGAGCGTCTGCTCAAACAGCAGCAACAAACAACAACAAGCAGCGGAAGAAAGAGAGCGTCTTCTTTGCGTCTTTGCCAAAAATAAATGTTGACAGAGACAACAACAACAACAAGAAGAGGCCACAAAAAGAAAAAAGAGCAACTGTTGGAGAGCAAAACTTTCGCCTGTGGTTCAATTCACCATGCATCATATGCACTTACAGTAGACATTCGAAAGAGCGAATATGCAGTAGATAACAAGAATGGCTTTTAGTACTATGTTAAAAACTACTTGGTTTAATGAGTGTATTTTTATACTCTTACTTATAACTACAAAGGGTATACTATATTTGTGGGCATGGCAGACCCCAGGGTCTTTATACCAGAATACTTATAATAATCTCGGGTAATGATTGAGCAAAGCCCATCTGTATGAACACCTTGTTTTCGGAGACTACAAGAGCTACAGATACAAAACTTTACCATCAGCACCTGTTTCTTAAGAAGAAGTTTGTTGAATTATATCCATATCTTTTCCCCCGTTCCTCTTGCAGTTCCAATTTTGGTAAGCTTTTAAATTTGATCTTTACGAGCCCCATTCCCAACAAACGATTTACCGTGTTTTCTCTCACACCCCTCATATTGTTAGTCATATATTAAAGGCAATAAGGCTACAAAATTAGCAAACATAAAACGATCGATTATATATAAAAATTATTCGCATATAATATCTGAATATTATGCAACTGGAAATAATAGTACTCCTTTTTAGGGTGGCATAGAGATGCTGCTAGAGAGCAGCTATGGTCTCCGAGATTTAGGTGTTCAAATGGACGTTTAGATAGATTCGCCTCCTTCAAAGAACTTAACCTCCGTCTGCTTGTTGCTTGTTTTAGAAAAATCAAGTTAGTCCTTTAGTTTTAAGGGTTAGTCTTTGGACCTTATAGGTACTACAAAAAATACATAAAAAACCAACTCACCGAAAAATAAGTTGCAAAACCTTGCGGAAATAATTAAATTTTCCAACATATGTAGATATCAAAATGTAAAACAAATCCAAGCTAATGGTATTTGAAAGGGAAATTCTAAGAACAATTTTTGGCGCTATTAATGACAATGGAGAGTGGCAAATTAGATGGAACGACGAGCTAGATCAGCTTATTAGAGGAGAAAACATTGTACGTTTCATTATAGCACAAAGACTAAGGTGGTTAGGCCACGTGTCACGGATCCATTCGTTGTAGAGCCCAAAAGATAATCTTAGATGCAAAATCATACAATACCAGAGCAAGAGGCAGACCAAGATCGCGATGGATGGAAGAATTAAAGGAGGATATAGATAAGATAAAGATAAAAAACTGGAAAGAATCAGCAAATAATCGTGCAACCTGGAGGCATTACGTTCAGCAGGCCAAAGCTCACAAAGAGCTGTATCGCCAAACGATGATGATGATGATTAGATACGATCATATAGATACGATATTTTTTTTGGAAAACAGTAAAATTATATAAAAATTTAAAGCAATCATAATAATAATTTTCGCATCTTGACTCTCTCAACAGAACAAACTTTCAACCAAGGATATAATTATCTGTATCTCTTTTCTTTGAATAAGACGGATATTTTAATTTGATTCTAGTTTTCATTAATATGCCAAAAATTTGTGGTTACACTTCGGTATTAAAATATATAAAAAATTGTCTCTTTTTAAGCAGCGATGGGGAATGGAATATTTGAGGTTATGGGAATATTTTAATAAAATAATAGAGAAGTCCATATACGTATGAACGTCTATATCTCAGATATGGAAAGAGCTAAAGTAACCAAACTTTCATATTTGATCCCTTATTATTTCGTTGAAGTCAAGTTTATTTCACTTTTGTGAAATCGGGGTTACATTATATAGCTCCCAAAGGGGTGTTTTAGAGGACCTCAAAAAAAACCAAAGTATTTCGATTGATAATTCGTTTGTTTGTGAAGATATCGTAACCAAATTTGACACTGAAGTTTGTAAAGAGTTTCCAAGCACTGACATTAGACAAAGTCGGTTGACTATATAATATATATTGGACCGATACCCAAAAATCGATGCCATGATATCTATGATGCACTACCTCCGATTGGGAAAATTACTCTGTAAGCCATTTGATGAAATGCATTCTTGAGAATTAGAGACTCTTCGAAATTCGACTTCAATATACTTTAAGTTGATCATACTACCCGTTTTGCTTTTGTATGTGTTGTGATGATATTTTGGGAACGACATACTGCTATAGAGAAGGAAGGATGATGAAAGAATGCTATTATCTAATAACTAGTTATTAGTAGCTAGCTTAGAAGAAAAGTTCAAATAATACGAGGATGGATTGATAAGTTTCCGGCCTGACCAAGAGATGGCGCCACTAGGCCTACCTTGAGGTGGCGTTCTATAGTACCATCCTTATATAGCTTGTAGCTATAGTTTCAGCCCGATCGCCATGTAAGTTTAGTTTTGAGAGCACACTGAACAAAACGCCTCTGTGTTTTTCTTGAAAATTCGAAATTCGAAAAAACATTTCTACCGCCAATTTGACGTTGTAACAGTAGCAGTCTAAACAGTGGATTGGACCAGGGGAACCAACTCCAAAGAAGGCAAAAACAATTTTTTCAGCGAACAAGGTTATGGCTACTGCTTTTTGGGATGCAAGAGGTCTTATATACATTGATTACCTTAAAAAGGGTAAAACTATCACTGGTCAATACTACGCAGACTTATTGCAACGTTTGAGCCACGAGGTGAAAATTAAACGACCCCATCTGGCGAAGAAAAGAATCTTGTTTCATCACGATAACGCACCAGCGCACAAGTCAATCGTTGCGATGGCTAAAATCAACGATCTGAAGTTTGAATTGATGCCGCACCCTCCCTACTCTCCAGACTCTAGCCCCGAGTGACTATTATCTGTTTCCTAACCTCAAAAAATGGCTTGGCGGTAAGAGATTTGCGGACAATGAAGAAGTAATCGAAGCTGTAAATGGGCATTTTGAGGAGCTTGACTGAATCAGTCTATAGAGATGGCATTACTAGACTAGAACACCGCTATGAGAAATGTATCAGCCTTGGAGGAGATCATGTTGAAAAATAAAAAAAAAATTCTTAAAAACGTTGTTTTTCTTGGTCAGGCCGGCAACTTATCAATCCACCCTCGTATTTGTATCTTAAAATACTTTCTCCACAAGAACACATGATTGTTGAGCTAAATTAAATAAGATGAAATAAATGGAGGAATATTGTTTCAGTGTTGCAAGACAAACACACCTATCGAGTACATATTTTTAATTTGAAAAAAAAAACATCAATTCTATTAATATTTACACCAGATAAAGAACATATAAAAACACGTCTTAAAATATTTTGAATGACACATTTAGGAAACATATTAAAAAAAAATCGAAAAATTCATTTGTTTTAAGAAATTGTGTTGGTTATATATAAAGTATTAGCCGGCCTCCGCTGCACTCGGCACGCTCGCTTCGCTCGCTCGTCTAGATCTGGAATCTTTCCGATTGGAAAACATCGTCCGATTGATCGATGAGTGGATTAATTTCATTGCGTAACGAGCCGTCCGCGAAAGCCGCGAAACAGGAGTGTGGAAGGCTTCGCGGCTAACTTCGCGCCCGTGAACACACCATGAAGGTATAGTCGATAAATGAAAAAAAAAATGTTGTGTGGCAACCCTTATCTCTTAGGGTATGAAAAATAGATGTTGGCCGATTCTCAGACCTGCCCAATAAGCACAAAAAATTTCATGAGAATCGGTCTAGCCGTTTCGGAGGAGTATGTTCACACAAAAACCAATATTCACAATCCCACGAACCAATTCACACAAACTCATCGCAATAGGCTTAAAACTTCCGCATTGACCTCTAACACACGCAAAAATTACATTTGAAATTCATCGACTCGTTCATGAGGCATGACCGATAGCACGTAAAACATAAGTTTCTTCTTATATATAAAATTCTAGTTTCACAATGTTAGTTACCAAACTCCTCCGAAACGGCTGTACTGATTCTCATGAAATTTTGTGTGCCTCAATAAAATAAAATTTATAACGTTTAAAATTTTGTGTTTCCTTTCGACAAAAACAATTAACTAAAAAATATTAGTTAATCTGACAATGTACACAATGCCAACCTAAATTAAAAAAAATGTATTGCAAAATCAAATTGTCCTTTTTAGTATTTTCGTCGCAATATTGTAATATTTTCACATAGCCTATTCTCGTCCCAGGAAGCTTCTGAACATTTTAAAAAAAATCCCATTAAAATCGGACAAAGGGTTTGGCGTCCAACCTCATACAAACAGACATACACTTTTTTTATATATAAGATATAAATAAAAACGAAAAGACTTTTAAAAATTAAAATTATGTAAAAAAAATTATTTTGCCCATATGCATCAAACTGCATTATTATTTGTAAAAAAATGCTGGGGGCAGTTTTTAACCCCTTATCCAGCTAAACCCTTTGTCTGTTAATTAATTCGAATGACTACTGTACTTGCCTTAGGCACGCACACACACACACACACACACACACACACATACGCATTGGAATTGAACTTGAACTTATCTGTCGCACATTTTTCAATTGTTTGCTCGAAATAAAAGTTATTCCCAAAGTCATTGAAAGCAAAGTTTATAATGGTGCAATGATTTTGGACCTGCTAAGTTATTACTTGGCGAACTTTGGATAGTTTTGGCTAACTTTTTGGTTATATATTTAAGGGGGCTTGGTATTTTTTTTTTTCAGCACTTGGCTTTAACTCGTTCGTTAACTTGAAGCGGCTGCAAATTGAGTGCATAGATTTGGTTGATGACGGCAACCATCACGATGATGATGATGATGGGGATGGTGACGAGGACGAGGTGGGGTATAGCTGGAACAGGAGCGCTTGACTTGTGTCATTTGTCTGCTGTCATGTCAGTTGTCAGTTTGATTTTTAGCTGCAGCATTTTTTTGTTTTTATTTTTTATAAATTGTAACAATCGCCGAGCAACTATGACGAAAAATATCAAATAAAATGCCGTGGCGGTAAAACAAAAGACAAATTGCACGCTCGGCTCGTGTTGACAATATTTTATAGATTTTTCTTGTTCTCGAAAAATATATATATCAAAGTATATACTATGCATGCTTATATATATATATTTATTTTTTTTGTTGCTGACATTTGAGTGTGCCACATTTTTACAGCAGTCGCCGCCGACGTCTGACGTCTGAGCACTTTATCTTAATGTCAATTTGTTGCTGTTGTGTGTGTGTGGCCCAAAGAGCTAATGGAGAGGCATCCTAGGGGTTGGGGTGACCGGAGCTACGGCTTTTTGCTGTTGTGCTGCGTGAAACAGTTAACAACATTCAAGCGAATTAGCTATAAAAAAGCCATTTGTAAGCCAAGTTTGGGACACATTTGTAGCAACCATTGAAGCTGTCGCCGGCGTCACGACCAAGTCCAGATGAGCAGTTTGTTAATGGCGCTAGGCTTACCAGCATTTAAGATAACAAATTTTGACTTTAGCTATGAAATATATTTTTAATAGGCCTTTAAGTCAGTGCCTGAGTCAGCAGTGACTCACTGAAAAACTGACCCTAACCCCCCCAAACTATTCTAACAACTTCAACTTCAACTCATCGATTCTTTTTTTTCGTTTCATTTCCATTTGCAGTACGACAACGTCAACTCGTGTTTACACGTGCTACGCGCTCAATCAGTTGGTGGCCTGGACAATATTACCACAAATGATATTTGTGCAGGACGTCTGAAAGCCGTGCTAGCGCTCTTCTTTGCCCTCAGTCGCTATAAGCAGCAGGCAAAGCAAACCAAATCCATTGGCGTGGGCTGTGGCAACGTTGGCGGCGGCTCTGTGCTAGGCATTGGCCTGGGTGGCAGTCTGAGAGCGCCTAGCGCCAGTTTGCAGGACAAAAATCAACAGGAACAGCAGCAGCAGCATCAACAACAACAGCAACAACAAACACCACAGCAATTGGCCCAATCGTTGGAAAACGGCAATGAGATGGTAAATCGGTAAGTGGCTAAAAGAAATATGCAGTAAATGTTCCAATATGTTAAGATGTTAACATTGTGTTGCCGTTAACGTTTAAAAGTATGCTATGATTTTTGTGCAGTTTTTGGGTTGTTGTCTGCGCTGTGCATACTGTTAAAATATCCCTTAACGAAAGCTTAGGTTTGTTACTGGGCTGTGTTGCTTAAAAAAAAAGTACCACAGTGCTGCTGTTAGGTTGGTCGGCTTTGCTGCTGTTACTGTTAAAAATGTACTATGTTAAGGTAGTGGTTTGTGACTGAACTAAAAGCTTTATTATGCGTTCGCATTACTGTTAGCATAATGTTGTTAGCAGCTAACTGTTAAGCAGTGCTCTTATTTAACATTTATTTTATTATTTTAAATTTAAAATTTTCATTCTTAAGAAAAATGAAAACGAGAGAAAAGAACAAAAACGATTTCAAGAGCATTTTTAAAGAAACAAAATATTCCATCAATAAGCATAGGTTGCAAAATTAAAATGAGAAAATAAATTCAAAGAAATGGAATTCTTCTTGATGAGCGTCCTTAGATTTCATAATATTTTCAAAAAATTCGAGTATCCACTTATTTGGCTATAATTCAAGTTATGTTAATGTCGCAATAAAGATAAAATAAAGCATATCGGTTTTAATTTAAATGTTTAGGTTATAGGGCACTGAAATCTTAAGTGATTTTAACGAAAAATTTCAATTCTAAATTGCTTGCTGTGTAATTTTCAAAATAAATTTATTGAATCTACAAAAGCTCCACATAGTTTCATTTATAATTTTTTTCATATAACTAGGGGACTTCGCTCCTGCTCGCTTCGCTCACCAACCACCACCCCTACATCGCCGCAAGCGGCTTGAAATTAAATTCGGCTCCATTGAAAAAAAAAAAAGATGAGAAAAAAAAAACGTTGTTACATAAAAGAGGGATATAGTAATAAAGTAGAGATTGATTTAAGATTATAAAAGGTTTATAGCCAGGTCCACATATGCCTTAAGTAATCTAAGATTCAGTTCCAGGCCAAATTTCAGCTCTTGGCTGTCATGTAACCGATTTGTCAAATTTCCATCAACTTTGTTGTTATTGACCAAAAATTGTATAACTATTAGTCCTGGAAAACTTATCTAGTGTTTTGGTATTAGGCCACTAATCTGCTATTCTAGTTAAATAATATAAATTAAAAGCGAAATGAATGAAAATCTTTTAAGAAAAATACAAAAATATATTGTTTAGCTAGTTATTGGCTAATAACTTGCCTTGAAATGGCATATTTCTTGTGTTTAAATTTTTACATATCAAAATTATTTTATACTCTGATTAAAAACTAAAAAAAATTTCTTAATTTTTAAGTAAGATACTTATTCTCGTTAATTTTGTTTAAATCAACGCAGTTTCCGTTGTTAACAGAGCTATTAGCAGTGCAAATTTTCACAACTTCATTACTTAACAGTGTAGTGTGGTGAGTTACCAGTGCTGTTAAATCAAAGCTTATTTAAATAAATTCCCCACATCAGTTAATAAGCAACCGTTTAAGTGGTTTGAATTTTTATGTCTTAAGGATTTTATAAAAGTAGCTTGGAAGCTTTTTGTTTTTTTTGACAATATAATTTGATGCATTTAGATAATTCTTAGAGAAACTTACATAATTATAAAAATTATATAAATTACTAGCCGGCCTCCGGCACGTCTAGAAACACGTTAACCATTTTCTAGATGAACTGCTAAATGGACAACGGTTGGGTGTCGTTCGTGAATTTGGAATGAGAAAATTCGCCATATTGCCTCGTTACTGCTAATGCAACGTCCTATTTGATATTGTGAAATTTCGTCATTCACATTGTCGGCTCTCACACCAAAAATCGCCATATCGCTTCCCTTATTGACGTATTTGCAGATATATTTTATTGATTCTCAGTAAGAGTTGCAATACTCGACGTTAATGTGGGCTTTATATGTTTTTGATAATAATGGCGAAAATGGAACAACCCAACGATTGTCAATTTCAATTTCTTGATTTTGCACTTTGATTGTGGTTAATCTGCCATTGTCTTCTGTTGATCTACGGCGATATAATGGGTATCCATCGTAGCCCGTAACAGTGTCCAAAGTCAATGCACTTGGATATCTTTTAGAGCATTTGCCGTCGATCATGCATGGTGAAGTTGGGTTGAGCACACCATATGGTCCGTGGATCATATTCTTTGTGATAACCTCGAACAATTCTGGATCATTTGTTTGAACTGGGATTTCCGCCGATATCACATCATCAATTTCATGCGGTAGTATTTTCTGAACCAACCAAATCAAAATGTGCGCATGAGGTAATTCTCTCTTACATACATCCAGCAGCGAACCTCTCCGAATACACTGCTTTTGATAATAAGCAGGCCTGCTGTTTCATTGGGAAATTTCAGTGCTTGGCACTGATCACATACCTTGTTCATTGTTCCAATTACAACAGATTGATGCGAGCTATAATCGGTCGTATTGTTATATTCGAATGCAACTCTGTGCAGATTTGATGCATTGCGCATTTGCCTGAATGTTCTTTGGATTAAATTCTGTTCTGCATGGATTTCATCTGATTGATTCTGATAGTCCCGAAATCGTCTCATTCTCATTCGAGCATTCGTATTGTATTCATCTCGTTCTTCTGTTGTATGAGCAGAATGTGATCTTGCTTCTCTTAATCGATTCAACTCATTCCTTTGTAAACGTTGTTCCTCAGCTTCAGCTGTTCTTCGGAATGATTGCAATTGAGTTCTACGCGAACGTCTACCAATGTTACGTCTTTTTGGCGGCATTATGTGCAAATATTGATCTGATCATATGTATTTTACACAGAAATCAAAACATGAATCGTTAATAATTTTTGTGTTTCCTTACGACAATAACTATTAACTTAAAATTATTAGTTAATCTGACAATGTACACAATGCCAACCTAAATTAAAAAAAAAATTTTGTATTGGAAAATCAAATTGTCCTTTTTAGTATTTTCGTCGCAATTTTGTTATATTTTCTCAACCTTAAACAATCCTTGGACTTCCACGAACATTTCAAGACCAAAATTAGCCAAATCGGTTCAGCCGTTCGTGAGTTCATAAGCTTCAAAGGAACATAACATTGTGACACGAGAATTTTATATATAAGATAAAGTAGAATTTAATTCGAAATTATAAAAGTTTGTAGCCAGAGCAACGTAGGCCTTCAAGCTAACATTTTATAACTAAATTTAAAGACTCAGCACAACATAATAAAAAAAAGTTAAAGGTAGCCAAAAGATGACAGAGACCACTTTAAAATAAAAAAAAAATTGTTTTACCAATTGTAATTTATTTTGTACCATTTTTATACCCTGTACCGTATGGTACCAAGGGTATATTAAGTTTTTTTAATATGTTGCTAAATTTCATCCCTTGAAAAAACATATGATTCTTCTTAAAACTGATTGATATAACAGGTTAATATGGTTTAGTTGTAAGACAGCTAAAGATAATGTTCGAAATAATTTGAAGTAGTTAGAATTTTAGTTTAAAAAAGCTGTTTTAAGAACAATAACAACATTTTTTAACTTTTATTGCTTATAATTGCTAAAATTCCACTCCAAATATATTTATACCCTGTACCGTATGGTACCAAAGGTATATTAAGTTTGTGCAAGCCGAAAATGTATGTAACATATAGAAGGAGACGTCGGAGACACCCCAAAGTTACCTAAAATATGATCAGCGTGAATAGAGAAGTCGATATACCCATGTCCGTCTGTCCGTCCTTCCGTGTGAACGCCTAGATCTCAGAGATGGTAAGAGCTAGAGTTACCAAACTTTCACATTAGATCCCATATTAATCCATAGGAGACAAGTTTATTTTATTTTTTTGATATCGGGGATAAATTATATAGCTCCCATGGGGGTGTTTGAGACGACCTCGAAAAAAAAAAACGTTTTAAATGAATAATTCGTTTGTTTATGAAGATATCGTAACCAAATTTGGTATTCGAAAGTTTTTTATAGTTCCCAATCACTGTACCAAATTTGATCGAAATCGGTTGACTATATCATATAGCTCCCATAGGACCGATCGGCCAAAATAACTTTTTTAAAGAAAAATTCGCTATATTTCGTTTTTTAATAAAGATATCGTAACCAGATTTGGCGTTTGGAAATTTTTTAGAGCACTTAAGCAATGTGCTAATTTTGAACAAAATCGGTTGACTAAATCATATAGCTCCCATAGGTCCGATCTTCCAAAAAATCTATTTTTGAACAAAATTTGTTGTGTTTCGTTTGTTTGTTAAGATATTGGGACCAAATTTGACATTCATGAGTATTTTATAGTTCCTAAGCACTGTACTAAATTTAATCCAAATCGTTTGACTAGATCATATAGCTCCCATAGGACCAATCGGTCCAAAAACACGTTTTTTATAAAAAATCCGATGTGTTTCATTTGTTTTTACAAAAAATCTTTACGATTTTTGAACTAAATTCAGCATTCAGATCTTTTTTAAGGTATTTAAGCACTGTGTCAAATTTTATTGAAATCGGTTGACTATATCATATAACTCCCATAGGAACGATTGGTCAAAAAAAATTTGTTGCTAAAAAATTCTTCTGTTTTTGGTTTTTTGTGAAGGAACCGGACTTTATTGCAGCTAGTGGTACAGGGTATCCCAAAGTCGTCCGCGCCCGACTTTACGTACGCCATTTTTTTAACTTTTATTGCTTATAATTGCTAATTTTCCACTCCAAATATATTTGATCTTTAATTATGTAAGCGGGTATGTGTAAATATTTAATTTATTTAGTTTCCTATTATGCTTGAGTTACCAAATATTACCAACAACAGTACAAAAACTATTTACACACTTCCGCTTTTAACAACACTGCCTCGAGCAAAAGTGCCCTAACTTTCGTAGTTTAGGGTCTGGCTCGGGCAAAAATGCAGAATCTTCTAGTGTAAATTGTTGTTGGGCGCTATTGCTACTTCCCTAACATTTTGTTGGTATTTTTATGCTCGTTAAGAGAAAGTAAAGCGTTTTGATTCCTTCAACATACGGGAATTTATTAAAATTCATCACTCTTAAAGAAGTAAAATTTTTTTAATATTAGCTTAAAGCTTTGCACTTCTATTTTATCTTAATTATGCCTTCACTAAAATTTTGAATTTAAAGCTCCCTTTAGACTGTAGCTTCTTGTATAAATGGTAGGGTATATATGATCATAAATGAAAGGGTTTTGCAGTATTCCAAATCTACCTTTCCATAAACAAATATGTCAACAATTTTTTAATAAAATTGTTACTATATATTAGCATATTAAAATATAAATTCCAAACATTTCAAAAAAGACAAATTTTACCTACAAAAAATGTCACCAAATATTCTTTAATCTCAGATTTATTTTCCACTGTATTCAAGTACATCTTTTTAATTTCAAGTTCTCCCAACTGCTTTGTCCCAATCATTGTCAATTACAAACATTCTTTAAGTCTCAAGCATTTTTGCTCTTTTGGCCTACGTCTTAGTCTTTTCGACCACGTCTAGCTTTCACCCTCTGGTTTGATGAGCTTCAGCTTATATCAATGCCAAGTCGCATTTCCTTTGAATTTTTCTTATACCGTCATAATACTTCCGGTTGGCATTTCGGTTTGCAGATTTCTGGCAAAGTTAACATGATTTATTGGTTTGTATGCCGGAAATTACAGGCAGTGGCCCCATGACTAGACTCCTTGCCCCGCCCTAGTTAACTCACACTCAAACAGATGTTGCCTGACTTTAGCAGTCATAAAAAATGCCACCTCGTTGTTGCCAGGAAGAAAAAAAAAACCACAATTGGCATACTGGCTGAAAGGAAATCTGCGTGGCGACAAGAGCGCCGAAAAATTCAAAACATCAAGAAGATGGCAAAATTAGAAAACTTTACTTGCCCCAGCGAGTGCCATCATATGGCTGGTAGGAAAGCAATATTGGGGGCACGGTGTGCGTGTTTGCAACCCTCAGGCAGATAGTCGGGGAAATCCCAGTAGACAGGAAACGGAAGCTTTTGTTGTGCGCTTACCAAAACTCTCTCTTTGGAAAAAAAGGCCAAAATCAAAGAAGCCTTGGTTGAAGTCTGCCCAACGTTTAAGTAACGCCTGTTGGATCATGGAGTAGTCGTCCACCCCCCAAAAATGTGTTGATGACTTTCACTGACTATGAAATTTAAATGCGTTACGGAAATGTTTGCGTTTTTGAGGCCGTTTTAGCAGACAAATAAATTACATTGGATTTTTATGACTGTCCTTGCGCCTAGTTTGCATAAAGTCCTGGTGCTGGTCCTGGCAACAACAACAACAACTATGCGAAGTTCATTTAAAGTTGTTTTCAAAACTCAATGCCATAAAACTTTCACTTGGTCGGGGCGCATGTCCAGACTTGATTTCCCGAACGGTTGTCCCCACATTTGTTGCTGTTGTTGTTGTTGTTGTGGTTGTCAACTTTGTTGCTGTTGTTATTGTTGTTTATAATGTCTGCGGTTCTCCGGGCTGTCGTCGGCGCGTCTAGCGACCTCGACATTGAAACATCCAACATTTTTGCATGCACAACTCCTAACGCACAGTGGGCCAGATCGATTATCGGGCTGTATTAAATTAAGTACTTTTCAAATTGGCTTTAATTTTGGATAAAGTTGAGATTAATTTTAAACAAGTAAACGTATTAAGCCACACTCAGATTTTTAGCTTACAAAGATAGCAGGGAGCAGAGCCCTTTTTTTCAAAATATTTCTTCTTTGCAGTGTTAGCTAAATCTTCATCAATGGATGTCAGCTGAAATGCATCCGAGAAAGCAAAATTCCTAATTAATGCTGTAAATAGATCAAACCACGAAAGACTAATATTTTGACTGAGAACATAAAAAATGCAAATATATATATATTATAATATATAAATTAACGTTCAAAAATGGGTTTTCATGAAAAATCTAATAATATTAAAACACCTGAAAATTCGAACTTAACGGCGAATTTAACCCTTTTTATTAGAACAAAATATTTTCTTTGACCATATTAAAAAAAACGGTTCCCAGTTTGATCCCTTGAAGGGGCATGGAGGATCCCTATTAATAACTATTCCAACAGAACAGGGACCTAGAGCTTATAGTCGAATCCGGTGTCATATCTCTAAACAAATATTCATACTGGGGGGGAGTCTAACACAAAAGGAAAATTTGTTAAATGTTTTTCTATTATATTTAAAAATCATCTAGATCTTCATTTTCGACCACTGTGCAGTGGCAGCTACCATACAAGAACACATGGTGGGGGCCAACTCATTTGGGGCGCATAACTTTGCCGTTAACATTGGAAAAAACAACCCTTGGCAAAATGTGTTGCCTATGTTATTTGGGCGTGGCAGCGGGCGCTACATTAGCGACTGTCGCGTCAGTTCCGAAAAACTCTATTCATACAATATTTAAAGGCATTTTAACGGCACAGCAGCTCAGCTGGTGCCAAGTTCCAGGAGTTGTCGGGCAACTGCTGCTCCCAGCCAGAAAAGTTTCACAAGTTTCCACTTAAAACGAGTGGCACTGATTTGCCTGGACTTGGACTCCAGCAACATGTGGCCGTGGCACTTGTCTTGGCGCATAATTAAAAACCCTTAACGCAGCAAGGACCTCACAGTCTATATATTTACAACCAACTTTATTTGGCTTTAAATCGTTTAAGATTTAAGGCAACATCTGATGACATTCCAACCCTAATCCCCATACATCTTCGTGTGCCATGCGATTTTTCTTATGCTGCTCCATAGCAAATTACACTCCAGACATTGCAGCAATATGTTCCCAAATGTATTTATAACATTTGTAACTGAGCTGGTTTTGGTTCTTGGCGGGAAGTGTGGAGCAAGTGGGCCTGATAATAGCTTAAAAGTTACCCCCAAAGGCGACTGGGGGTGCCACATAATTGACAATCAAGCTGTTGTTCGGCCAAGGCGAATCTCTTATGGGGGTGCTTACATGCACACTTGTCTGCAAATTCCAATGCATGCGTAACACACGCACACACACATACTGGGACTTTATCCCGATTAACCCTCTCCAGAACGGCTAAGCCCCCCCACCCAAGTTCCAAAGCCCAACTGAATCTCACGTGCCGTACTCTCTAATTCGCATGCATTTATGCATGCTCACGCACATACCATACGCCCATGATGGGACTTACCACGCCTGTGACTTGATCTATCCAAGCGTAAATTGTGGCCACTTTTGAACCATCCACCCTGCAGTCTGCATACTCCCAGCAAGTCCAGTTCATAGTAACTCCAGCTAAACATTGACAACTTGTCAGGTCCTTTGGCCAAAAAGCTGCGTCTCTGCCGGCTGCTGCAGTTGTTATCCTTGTTGTCAGCGTGCTTTGTGGTGTTGCTTGGTTTAACTTTTGTTGTCCTGCGGGCTTGTTTTTTCCACATCGTCTGCTTTGGCATGGAATTCCTGGGCTTAGTGCTCCTCGGTGCTTGTACTGTGTGTTGAATTTATAATTCCATTTGTGGTTTTAATTTCGTAAATGTGAAATTAATTTAATTCAATTTTGTGCGGGGGCAAGGACGCATTGATTGTTTGGTTACGGGTTTTTCTTTCTGGGGGAGCATTGTTTAGGTCTGGTTTTTTGGTAGGGTTTATGCTTCATTGAGCATCAATTGTTGCTTTGAAAGAGTGACCAATGCTTAATCTGAATTTTCTGTGTTTCACAAAAGAACTAAGGGCAGCAGAGTCGAATCAATTTGTTTATTTGGGATTTGGTGAAAGTAAAATAGTCTTCCATGTTTATAGGATATGGATTGTAGGTGGATTGTCTGGATGAGAAAAATGTTTTTATATACAGTTACTTTAACGTAGCTTAGAGTGATATGATAGAAAAATCGTCACGACGTTATGAGATATGTTGTGTTTGTATACGTGGGAGCAGGCTCGTCGAGAGGTGGAATGAATCTTACTTACTTACATCTTACTGTCGTACTGTCTTGATTCAAGCTAAAGGCGTAATAAACAGGCCAGACATTGTGCCTCCTCGGGTCCGGATTTTCTCCCTACCGTCCTGCATAAGAGAATGGAGACTAAAAATTGTTGTGTCAAGAGCTTAAACAAGGGTATCTCAGTTGGTTGAGTTACTATAAATTTATTTGAAATATTTGTTTTCATTCCTACATTTCCTTTAAAAATCAGCCAGCCTTATGATGGGCCAGCAAAGTGCTCGAGCAGCTTCAACTCCTATTGATACAAATCCATTTAAGTTCAATTCAACTCGAAATTGACTTTTTCCAAATAAAGTCGCAAAATTATGAGTGGCTTAAAAGCTTTTGAAATGTTTTTTAGATCTAATAAAGCCAAATTAACTGCTAGCGTACTCTACTAGGCTCCTAGTTACTTTTCCAAACCAATTTCACTTTTTTTTTTTTAACTAACAACAGCTGCCAGAAACTCCCAGCTTAATCTGTGGCACACAAACAATCTTTAGCCCTCCGGCTTATAACGCACCCTTGTTGGTAGTAATCCACCCGGAACATTCGCTTATAAAATTTAGCACTACATCAAACATTATTAAAAAAAAATCTATTGCATACTTTTCGGCGGCTGTCAATTTTAAATTAGCTTCGCAAACGCCTTCAACGTCACGCCCACTTTATGTTTTATAAATCAGCTGCAATTAGCGAAATTGCCAACGCCCTTGCAATGGCTATCTTACTTTTTTTTTACCAATAAACTCCATTTACCCTGACCCTCTGACTACGGTGATGCCTTTGAAAAGCGGAAACTGTGGACACCGTATTTGCAAAATTTTGACAAGCGCTTCCCTTCCGTGCGCCATTTGTTTTTTTGTTGTTTACTGTTTGACATTTTCGCTTTTGCGGGGTTTATTTTTTGTCGAGTTTTCCGCCGGTTTTATGTTCAAGCAGGCTTCACTTTTGATACCCTGTAAACAGGCGGTCAAGGGTATGACTGATTGGTGCAACTGGCAGAAAAAGGAGGCGTGACAGACTATAAGATTTTTATGCCAAAATGCTTAGCTAGACGTGTTTGTCGAATAAATTATATATCGGAATTATCATCTATATTTCAGAGAATATAAAACCTATAGACAAAGTTTCTTCAAAACATTTATATAACATAGGTCTAGAAATACCGGGATCTTGTCAGTTCTTGAAAAGGTAAGAATAATTGCAGTAATTTGCTGCGTAGAATTCGAAACCGGGGTCAGAATAGACTCATAAAGTCAGGATTTTGAGATATTTGAGGATATGTACCCGCAAAAACGTGTTTTTTTTTTTGAGGTTATGTACAGGGTGCGATCGTAAAAAAAACTTTCAACGAGACATATAGACAAAAAAATGCCATTATTTTCTAAAAATAGACGAGATAGAGCAAAAATAAGCTCAGATTCGTATCGAGTTGCGTCGCCAGCTACTTTAGGACCAAATCTTAGGTTAATCAGACCAAGTTGAACCTCCTTTATGTTACATATCCACACTCATGTGAGCCTAATCAACAAGGAAGCGTTGACTTTTCCCACAACTCCAATCCCTAAATATGTATGACAAGTAGCTACTAATTTAACTGGTGCAGGGTATTCCAATATCGGAAACTCACCCGACCGATTCCCATTTATTTTTTATGCCAATTTTGTACTGCTGCCCGGTTGGTTTTTGAAGTGTCCGGCCCGGAGTGCGTCATTTTGAAGTGAGTGCATTTTTGTCTATTATTAAAAGCAAATGCTGCGCATTATTTTTTTGCGAGGGTTGCCAAGGGTTGCGCTTAGTACTCGCAACTGCGCCCTTTTGCAGCGACAACTCTTTAGCTTCTTGTCGGGTAAGACACAGATTCGGATGCGGATTCAGCTGCTTGTGCTGTCAACGGCACAGCCAGATACTCAATCAACGCCCACAACTCCAATTTCGATTTCAGTTGGCAAACAGTTAGTCATATTTTTATGTACCGACAAAGAAAATGGCGCCTGGCTTGTTGTTGGGTTACTTTATGTGCGGAAAATGTCGTCTACAGGCAGTAAGTCTGTCGGAGCATGGAGCGGAAAATGCGGTATGAGGACGATAACTCACCTACAACTCCCCAACTTCACATCATCAAAGCGCCCATTCATCTCTGGCGCCCCCCAAAAGTTGAAAAATGTGAAACAATTGCAACGATGATTACTTTTTCCAGGACTCCATTTGGTTGTTGTTGCTGTTGTTGTTCTGGATGTTGTAAATGTTCATGTTGATGTTGTTTTTGTTTGTTAGCCCAAAAAGAATTACGGCAAATAAACGAAAATTGAATTGGCGCACAGTAGGCAGTACTTGGACTTGTTTTGTAGTGGTCCCCATGGAGCATTTGGAGCTAACAGCCAACGGAAGAAAAAACAAAATTTCAAAAGAGATAGATCTGCGCCCAGGCCAGGTGCTGAGTAGTTAAGCCGAATTCATAATTATATGCTAAATACTGTAGTAATTAAGTCTCCTGGGAGTTGTCAAGCCAACAGTAGCTTTCCTTAGAGCCATAAACTAGAGTAGTAGTGGAAGACCTTCGTGGAAGTAAAGTTGATTACCATGATGGGCTCATTTGTGCGCTTTATGTGCTTAGCCTGTTGCTGCTTATAAATTTTAAGCCATTTTCTCATTAAACATCAAGGGTTGTCGCCTTGCCGAAGGCTGTCCAAAAACTAAGCCCTCTAAAAAATGGCAGCATGTGCAAAATTGTAGCCCAAACCACTCTCGACTTTATAGAGCACTCGTTGTGTGCTTATGTCTGTACCTAATATCCGGCAGGAAAAAGGAGCTGCTGTCAGCTGGGTTATATTTTTTTGCGTTTGCTGCCCTCCAACAATAACTGCTGGCAAATAAAAATATTTGCATAGACAAACAGCTGGACAATGGATCGGACGAGCCACGCCGGACTCGCGTTGGCGGCCAAGTGGACAAGTCTGTGAACTAGTTGGTTTAGTTTGGGGCATGGTGCGTTGGGGCACATAAAATGAAAAGTAAACACAGAGTGTCCGCTGCCATTGAAATGATAAAGTGCCTCGAAAGCAGAGTGTGAGAGTTAAGGCAATAAAATGCATGCTTAGCATTGGGTTTTTGGGAACCGAAAGGGGGGCTTTCTTTACTGACACCATAAGTAGTGGTGGGGAGGGGGTCAGCGTTGTCAGGTTGTAACTTGCAGTTACATTTGGTCAATGTACGCTTGGGTGAAAGCCTTTTACGGTTTTTGGATTTGTATAAACAAAGATTTATTGATTCCAGTTTGGTTGGGGTTATAAGTTTTAAAGCTTAAAATTGGCTGCAGTTATTAAGCTGGGGAATAGATACGAAGTTTTGGAATAGTTGCCAAGAGAAAAAGGCACAGGATACATTTTAATAGAAATTATGCAGCACAGCGGGTATAATATTTATAAATTTGTGAACAAAGAAGAAAACTTTTGGGACTTAAGGGAATCATCGCATTTAACTCCTTTATGTTCTAAAAGTTTTCGGACTCATTTTTGTATATTTGTAATCACAAACGTTTTATATCACGAAATTTTCAACAAAAAAGACTAAGTTTTTAAATACTTGAGTAAATTGCTTAAAATGCTACTCTGCATTATGGGCCCGCATGGCCAGATTTTTACCAAAAACCCCCATAAGTCAAAATTTCATCAAAATAACATTTGAGTATGATTTAACACATATTAAGGTATCCTGTGCAAAATATGTATTAAATTATAAATAGTTCTTGTTAAGTTAAGAACTTACGTATATTGTTATTAAACAAATAAATTACATAAAACAGAGAAAACTGAAGATACTTTGCTATAAAAAATCTTTCCGTATAACAAATTTTTTGTAGTAGCAATTTACTATTAGTTGATTATATCGAATTTTAGTCTGATTAATTTTCTATAAAATTTCTGTATAACTAATTTCCTATGAACTCTTATATTATATGCGGAAATTCTAAAAGATATCTGGGAATAATTTTTGACAAAAAACTGATTTTCAGTTATATTATCTATATAATATTATAACATTTAACAAAATCAATATTACAATACGAATTCTATGTGCGTTCATCAACCCTTAACAAAATCAAAACTTTGCTTTAACAATAAACTTACTATCTACAAAACAATATTTTTATCATTATAAAACTCATTTAAAAAGTTATGAAAATTGCACAAGAAAATATTAAAGATTATGTTTAGCCTACCCAACTGTTATCTAACATAGAAATTATTTATGAAAGCAAATATTGATATGATCGATGAACTTATCTCTCAAGCATCAAGAAAATTTAATATAAAAATTGATTTTTTTACATTTTCGAAACCTACTCGATCTATTATAGCTTTAGGCTGCTTATATCATAATGAATTGAATTTTACAAGGTCTTGATTTGGCTGCGGAAAAAGTTAGCTTAAATTTTGTTAGGCAGCTATATGGAATAGTTGACCAATTCTGATCGAACTTCACACGAATGTTGAGTCTAGAACACATACATATTTGAGTGAATTCTGATCAAAATTGGTCTACTATTTTGTATAGCTACCATACATAAATTATACGTAGGCTGCTTATTGCGTGAACTTATCATTGTTAGATCATGTCTTTATAAAAGGCAGGAATAGAATATAAGAATACTTTTTGTCATGTTTTGATGCTTGGAAATTTTAAGAGAATTCGAATGGAACTCGTCAACCGATTTTTGACTTATTCCAATATAATTAAAAGCATTAACTTGTAGACTAGTTAAGGAACATTTAACCTAACTTGGGGTTAGAAATATGGAGAATTATTAGGAAAATTAATTCATTTATAAAGAAATAAATATGGGAATAAATACCAATTATAAGGTTATTTTATAAACGGTGTTGCTCTAGATGAAACTAAATAAAACATCGTAGCAAAAATTAAACTTATAGTAGCTTAAGATGTATCAAATTTGAAACGAGCTTTGTGGGTCCAGATTGCTGTAATTTGGACAAAACTCTTGTATTTGCAAAATAAAATGTTTAAGAAAATGAAAGATTTCATACAAAAAGCTTACTTTTGAAAGATTATATTTTATCTGTGTTAACTTCGTAAGCCAAAAAATTTAAAAAAGTCGAAAAATCTTTTACCTAATTTAAAAAAATACAGTCTACAACTTTGCTCCCGTCGTTTTCCAAAAGATGGCGCTAGTAGCCAGTAATAGTTCAAATAAATAAATCACAGCTGTTTTCCATCAGTTTTGACATCGATAAATATAACCTTACATCGATATTAGTTAATTTTTGTTTGCGTCATATAGTTACACTTAATTAAATATGTCAACTTATAAACCGAATTCACGTCATTTGCGGGAGATTTTACTTTTCATTTCAACATGAAAAAATCGGCGGCTGAGGCTCATCGGGTTATTTCAAGTACTTATGGTGATGATACTATTAGTGAAAGAACGTGTCGCGAGTGGTTCCAGCGCTTTAAAAGCGGTGATTTTGTTGTTGAAGATCGGCATAGCGGTGGCAGAGAAAAAACTTTTGAAGATGATGAACTGGAGGCTTTACTTAATGAAGACTCGAGCCAAACTCAAGAACAGCTAGCAAAATCATTGAAGTAACTCAGCAAGCAGTATCGAAACGCCTGGAACAGCTGGGGATGATCCAAAACAAGGATACTGGGTACCGTATCAGTTGAAACCAAGAGATGTTGAGCGACGTTTATTTGCTTGTGAACAGCTGCTTGAAAGACAAAAACGAAAAGGATTTCTTCATCGTATTGTTACTGGGGACGAAAAATGGGTGCACTACGACAACCCTAAGCGATGCACATCATGGGGATTGCCCGGCCACACTCCTACGGCGACACCTCGACAGAATATTCACGGATCCAAGGTCATGTTCTGTATTTGGTGGGATCAGCTTGGCGTAATTTATTATGAGCTGCTAAAACCTTCTGAAAAAAAAATGGCGGACGTAAAGTCGGGCGCGGACGACTTTAGGATACCCTGTACCACTAGCTTGTAATAAAGTCCGATTTCTTCACAAAAAACCAAAAACAGAAGAATTTTTAAGCAAAAATTTTTTTTTGACTGATCGTTCCTATGGGAGCTATATGATATAGTCAACCGATTTCAATAAAATTTGACACAGTGCTAAAATACCTTAAAAAAGATATGAATGCCAAATTTATTTCAAATATCTTTACAAACAAACAAAACACATCGAATTTTGTATAAAAAACGTGTTTTTGGACCGAGTTGGTCCTATGGGAGCTATATGATCTAGTCAAATGATTTGGATTAAATTTAGTACAGTGCTTAGGAACTATAAAATACTCACGAATGTCAAATTTGATCCCAATATCTTAACAAACAAACGAAACACAACAAATTTTGTTAAAAAATGGATTTTTTTTTGGAAGATCGGACCTATGGGAGCTATATGATATAGTCAACCGATTTTGTTCAAATTTGGCACATTGCTTAAGTGGTCTAAAAAATTTCCAAACGCCAAATCTGGTTACGATATCTTTATTAAAAAACGAAATATAACGAATTTTTCTTTAAAAAAGTTATTTTGGCCGATCAGTCCTATGGGAGCTATATGATATAGTCAACCGATTTTGTTCAAATTTGGCACATTGCTTAAGTGGTCTAAACAATTTCCAAACGCCAAATCTGGTTACGATATCTTTATTAAAAAACGAAATATAGCGAATTTTTCTTTAAAAAAGTTATTTTGTCCGATCGGTCTTATGGGAGCTATACGATATAGTCAACCGATTTTGATCAAATTTGGTAGAGTGATTGGGAACTATAAAAAACTTTCGAATGCCAAATTTTGTTACGATATCTTCATAAACAAACGAATTATTCATCTAAAACGCTTTTTTTTGTCGAGGTCGTCTCAAACACCCCCATGGGAGCTATATAATTTATCCCCGATATCAAAAAAATAAAATAAACTTGCCTCCTATGGAATAATATGGGATCTAATGTGAAAGTTTGGTAACTCTAGCTCTTACCATCTCTGAGATCTAGGCGTTCACACGGACGGACGGACGGACGGACGGACGGACAGACGGACGGACGGACAGACGGACAGACGGACAGACGGACAGACGGACATGGGTATATCGACTTCTCTATTCACCCTGATCATATTTTAGGTAACTTTGGGGTGTCTTCGACGTCTCCTTCTATATGTTACATACATTTTCGGCTTGCACAAACTTAATATACCCTGTATACCATACGGTACAGGGTATAATTACTGGTGCACTTTATCGAACGCAATTAATGCGTTTGAGTCGGGCATGGGAAATTCTACCTCACCCGCCATACTCTCCAGATGTTGCTCCATCTGATTACCATTTATTTAGGTCGATGGCACACGGCCTGGCGGGCCAGTGCTTCGATTCTTTTGAAAAAGTGAAAGAATGGATCGATTCTTGGATCTTTTCAAAGGATGAAGAATTTTTCCGACGCGGGATTCGTTTGTTGCCTGAAAGATGGGCCAAAGTAGTGGAAAGTGACGGACAATACTTTGAAACATAAATAAGATACCATTTTTTTTTATATAATTTTTAAAGTTGTAGAATGGGCGGACTCAAAGTGATTTGTTGTTTTCCTACATGGGAACGGTGTCAGATGTAAACATGATTTAAATAAATTGACATTATTGGTCACGCTGCTCTTAGTGCTCTATGCTCTTACGATCTCCATTTTGAAGATGTTCATACAAAGAAATAGACGAACACATCCTCTCCTTTCTGTTACATCTTCGATTAATCCATAAAAACCTTAAACCTATGGCTACAAGGCATAATAAAAAGATAATGTATAGTTTGCAATAAATGAGTGTGCGAAAAAAGATAAAAAACAAATCTTACCTATTAAGTTCGCTTTGAGAGCTCTCATTTCTTATATTCCATAGATATGGCAACTTTACAATCTTCCCATCGCAATCAATTGTAGTGAATACCTAAGCCACTCTCTGCTTTCACACGAAACAACTCGTTTACTTATCCTACTATCCACCTATCCAATTGGCATATCGTATACTCCAATAATTGCTGTCATATTTCGACACGGGCTGCACAGAATCCGAAAAAAAAGATGTTGAACACTTCATAAACTAGAAAAGCGAGCAAAACTATCCAAATACAATCTCCGGCCGCGAAATAACAGCCAACTTAGAGCTATAGGCCTTGTCGCACACTTCGTTGGCCAAGTTCAGTGTGCTGGCTAAAAGCGGCTTAGTTATCAGCCAACAAACGAGTTTGGGGCACGTCGAGTGAGGCAGTCCAATTGAAATTAAAAGCAATGATTAAACAATTTTCTTGTCTCTTGTCGCTTGTCCGATGTCGCTGATCGTTGGAAAACAACTTGGGACGTTTTATGTGACACAAACTATTTGCCATAATTGCTTACTTTGTTAAATTGCTTCATTTGTTGTTGGCCATAAACTTTGGCCAACTTAATTGTTGTTTTTCCTATTGTTGTTGTTGTTGTGCTTGTTATAATTTGTATCTGTATCTGCGTTTGACCCCAGCAGCTTGTGCATTGAACTTCAGCAGCTATTTGGGGCTGCATGCCTGCTCACTCCTCGCTTCCAGTCGCTGTTGCAAGTGCAACTATTTTTAGCGGGCAATGCAACAGAACAGTGGCGTGGCTACAGGGGGCCATTCGTGCATTGACTCCACTCAAAGAGTCTGCAAAAATTGTTAGGCAACTAAAATATTTAAGTGAAGATTTTTACGATTACGAAAATTTTACAATAAATTTGATTTCTATTGAAAGTTTTTGTTCTACAAGCGAACTTTCTTAAACCGCATTAAATACTTTTTTTAAAATTATTTAACCAGTTGAATTTTAGTTACGAAAGCGATCAGGAAATCTATGGAAAGACAATTTAATAACCTTTAACCATGTTGGTACAGAAAAAATTTGCAAAAGTTCATATTTTCGTAGCTGACAAATCTTCAAAAATTTAAAGAAAATAACACTGTCCTACAGAATTGAAAAAAATCAAAGAACTTTTCAAGTGACCTAGTGTACGTTGTAGGTCTTGACGTAGACAACCGATTTTGTTCAAATTTGGCGTTTGGAAATTTTTTAGAGCATGTACGCAATGTGCCAAATTTCAACAAAATCGGTTGACTATATCATATAGCTCCCATAGTAATTGTCTTCCAAAAAATCGATTTTTTAACAAAATTTGTTGTATTTCGTTTGTTTTTTAAAATATTCCGACCAAATTTGGCACTTGTAAGGTTTTTATTGTTCTTAAGCATTATACCAAATTTGGTTACGATATCTTCATGAACAAACGAATTATCCATCTAAAACATTTTTTTTTGTCGATGAAAATTGAATTTTCTCGTTTACAATAAGCGTTGTAACTTAAGCATTTATCGACCGATTTTAATAAACCATAACTTTTCTTACTCGGAATTAATATTTCTTTAAGATTAATTAAAAAAAAGTAAAGGTGTTTTAACAAAATGTTATATAAAAATGACTTCAAAGTGTGAAAAACGAAAAAAAAAGTGTAAATCTTAGATATCTTTTAGAAAAATCGCGTAGTTGCTTTGTATAAAGTATAAACAAGTGTATATCATCTTAAAGCTTGAATCTTCTTCTTTCCAAAGCCGTAAAGCAATCGAAAATCGGTTGAAAAATGGCGACGTTGTGATAGAGGGAGTGATCGCAGTACCCGAAAACGGTTTTAAGCGATAACTTCCGATTTTGGGGGTGTTAGACAATTTTGAAAAACGCTATCGTGATCTACTCGTCAAGACCTACAACGTACACTAGGTCACTTGAAAAGTTCTTTTTCACTGTTGGACAGTGTAATTAAATGAAAATTAAAAAAAAAGAATAAATTGAAATTCCATTTACATTAGAATGGTCTAAAAAGCAAATATTAAAACTGATAATATGAACAATTATTTAAAATGTCCCATTTTTTCACCTTAATTCAATTTTAAAGGTCATCAAATTTTGTAACATTGACTTTATATTATGTTCAAATCAAAGAAAATAGAACTACAGTAGTTCTATATTCTTTGGTTCAAAAAGAAAGGAAAATATTCTAAAGCTAATATTTTTGACACGAAATGAGTTTTTAAATCTATGTTAGAAAAAAAACCAGATACAAATTTTAAAAGCAAGGAAATATGAACTTTGACCCTGGCGCCCCTATCAACTTCTATGGAATCGGATTCAATTCTTAGAGCTGCGATATATTAGTAATAAGGTAACATTTCCAACACCCTTGATTTCGGGATTTTTTGAAAATTTATTTTTTAACTAAATAGAAGATAATTTTCAAAAATTAGCCGTATGATTTCTAAAAGTATATAATTAATAAGCCCCTCTCGAAAAAAAAAATCTCTATTCAAACGCCACTGAGAAAGCAACAAAGTGATTCATGGCTTAGCCGCAAAGGGATCCATAGACAACTCAACCCACCCCCATCAAGCAACATCTACAGCACCATATGACTGCCAGCTGTGAGTTGCACCAACCTCGCAGTACAGTCAAACCTTTTTTTGTGCGGTCTTTTTTTGTGCGATTTTTTTTGTGCGATTGTTTTTGTGCGGATTTTTTTTTATGCGATTTTTTTTGTGCGATATAATGCAATAAAATTGCATTTGAAAAATAGTACGTCAGTCCATGAAACGATAAAGTGATATTGGTTAATGCTCATATTTTGCTCTTATAAAAAAATAGGTTGTTGGTGAATAAACAATTTTTTAACTAGTTTTTTTCAATTCTTGTTTTATTGATTTATTTGTTAGTAGAATTTAAAAAAAGCTAAGAAAGTAAATGTATCTCATTCATGCTCAGAAAGCAATGCATATTACATATGATTCGCACTTAAGTTAAAACAGAGCTTTTGCACCATGGTGAAACTTTGGTGTTAAGCTAAAGCAGAGCTTTTACAGCATGGTGAAACTATGGTGGCATAATGATAATGCCGTCAGAACGCTCTCTAGTTTTGTCCTTGATCGTCAGTTTAAAAGTGGCTGTCATCAAGTAAGCATGATATAATTTTTGTCTTGTTGTGGGTGGAGTCATTTCCGTTAAAGCTGACCGTTATTGCATGCTGCGTATAAGCGTAAGTGAAAGATCAAAAGCTTTTTTGATGACCTTTCTCTTTCTCTTACATGTTACATGCAAGGGAGTGCTTTTACGGATGAGACCACCGTTATTAAAATTTTATCCGTAAAAGCTCTCCATTAAATGTGACATGTAAGCGTAAGTGAAAGATCAAAAGCTTTTCGAAGACCTTTCTCTTTCTCTTACATGTTACATGCAAGGGAGTGCTTTTACGGATGAGACCACCGTTATTAAAATTTTATCCGTAAAAGCTCTCCGTTATATGTGACATGTAAGCGTAAGTGAAAGATCAAAAGCTTTTTGAAGTCCTTTCTCTTTCTCTTATGTTACATACAAGGGAGTGCTTTTACGGATGAGACTTCACGTTAATACAGTAATTTATTTTTTTATTCCATCTTTCGATTTTTTTATTTTTTTGCCAGAAGTTGATTTATAGTGAGCGAAGTGCACAAGTAAAAGTGACTTATTTTAAAGCGTGTATGCATTGAAGGAATTTAAATTTAAAGTTCTGTAATTTTGTCCCGTTAAAGCTGCACGCCGGTATCCTAATTTCTATTTTCAAGCTTTATTTTGTTGGTTTATTTTGCAAAGGTGACGGAAGTTTATTTAAAGTGAAAAGTGAAAGTGTTTTTTTTTTAAAAGCATTCATTGAAGGTAAGTAGATTTGCAACTTGTTGTTTAGATGTAACTACAATCTTACATTTAACTTTTATATTAATTTTACAGATTAGCCGGAAAATGAATAGAAAAAAAACAAAAAGGAATGTTATTTCCTTAAACACTAAGCAAATAATTTTAAAAAGAATAGCCGAAGGAGAAGGAACCACAGCTATTGGAAAAGAATTTGGATTAGGTGAGTCTACGATAAGGGGTATTAAAAAACGTGGAGTGGAAATTAATGAAACATATGAATGTGCCACATCCGTAAGCGCAAAACAAACATCGTACTCGAGGCACATTTTAATTGAAAAAACCGAAAAGGCGCTTATATTATGGATTCAGGAACTAACTAAAAAGCGAATCCCTGTTGATGGACAAATGATCAAAGAAAAGGCCATAATGTTTAATAATCAGCTGAAGGATTTAGAGCCCTCTGGCTCAACATCTTACATTGGAAGCCCAAAATTTTCGGCTAGCAATGGATGGCTAGCCGGATTTATAAAACGTCACGCACTTCACAACCTCAAAATAACGGGTGAAGCTGCTTCTGCTGATGAAACAGCGGCAAGCAATTATTCGAAAGTTTTGGGAAAAATTATTGAAGATGGTGGCTACTGCCCGGATCAGGTGTTTAATGCTGACGAGACTGGCTTATTTTGGAAAAAAATGCCTAGCCGAACGTTCATTGCCAAGTCCGAAAAAATTGCAAGTGGGTTTAAAGCATCTAAAGATCGAGTTACATTGTTACTTTGTAGCAATGCATCTGGAAGCAAAGTGTTAAAGCCCCTTATGATAAATAAGTCATTGCATCCACGAGCGTTGAAGGGGAAAAATATGGCTGACCTACCCGTCCATTTCATGGCCAACAAAAAAGCTTGGGTAACAAAAGAGTTATTTAACAAGTGGTTTAAAGAGTGCTTTGTTCCTGAAGCGAGAGATTATATGCATTGTATGGGGCTTCAATTTAAAGTCTTACTTCTTGTTGATAACGCACCAGGTCATGAATGCATAACGCATCCCAATATAAAGGTAGTGTTTTTGCCACCTAACACAACAAGCCTTATCCAACCTCTAGATCAAGGCATAATTGCTGCCTTTAAAAAACTTTACGTGAAATATACATTTAGATCCATATTGGAAAAAATTGAATCCGAAGAATTAACCGTCCCTAATGTTTGGAAAAAATTTTCAATCTTGGACTGCATTAATCACATTTCAACAGCAGTTAATGAAATAAAAAAAAGCACATTGAATGCAGCCTGGAAAGCAGCTTGGCCGGAATGTGTCACTAAAGGCCATGCCTCGGAAAGCACACAAAACATAACTGAAGAAATCGTTTCGTTAGCCCGTGACATCGGCGGTGACGGTTTCGAAAATTTCAATGAAGACGATCTGGGCGAAATGATTGAAGACGATATCAACGAAATTGACAACGAAATTATAAGTTTAATTACAGATGCTAATAATAGACAAAAAGGGGAAGAAAATTTGACAGCAGAAAATATCTATGAAGGCCTTCAAATTTGTAAAAAATTAGAAAACCATTTTCTATCAATAGACAAAAATGTTGAAAGGAGTTGCAAATTTCAGAATGATCTGCGAGTGTGCACATCGGGCTACCAA
Source organism: Chymomyza amoena (assembly GCA_037043745.1). Taxonomy (NCBI): domain Eukaryota; kingdom Metazoa; phylum Arthropoda; class Insecta; order Diptera; family Drosophilidae; genus Chymomyza; species Chymomyza amoena. The sequence continues at coordinate 38,900 of JBAMAX010000308.1, forward strand.
GCTATGTACAACCGTCTAATTAACCAACCGTCTCAAAGGCTTATTACAGAATTCATGGTATACCAAGAAAAATCTACTAAGGAAAACTAATTTAACAAATAAATAAATGACAATGGCTTTTTTTCTATTTAATTTAGTAGTATAATTTGTAAGATCTTAACATTTAAAATAGATTTAGGGTTATAGGTTAAGACTTTTCTGCTTACAGTTAAATAAAACAAATCAAAATTTTTTTAATTAATCTAAGTAAAACTTAAAATTTGTTTGTTGATTTTTTAATATAAAATAGTTATAACGTAAATAAATGTATTTAAAACTGAAAAAAAAAACAAAATAATAAACATCTAATTTTTAGTTATTTACTACGTGGAACTTTTTTTGTGCGGTCCCTATCCACCGCATAAAAAAATTTTTTTTGAATTTTTTTTCAAAATCTATGTTTTTAAAACTAAACTTGAAGTTCTAGACTTTTTTTTTTATGCGATTTTTTTTGTGCGGTCCCTATCCCCCGCACAAAAACAGGTTTGACTGTAGTAGTAAATCGACATGCAACCCACACGTCGAACTCAAACATGTTTGAAGCCACAGGCCGGGCCAAACAACTTGCCGGTTTGTTTGTTGTTCACAATTCACAGCGCGTTTTCGGAGCGTCAAGAACAACGCGCACGAGTCGCGTCGAAAGTAACGAATTTTGGATTTGTTTTGTTTATGTGCGCGTAAAAAAATGGCGGCAACTTGCAGCTGTGCAAAAATAATAAATTATACTGAATTAAATGCAGATTCTGATAATTAAATAAAGTTTTTACAAAATGGCATAGCTAAGTTAGTGTTGTGAAATAATTCAATTAAAATATGAAAGAAAAAAATTGTAAATGGTTGCGCCTATGTGCATATTTTATGGCGTGCAATAAGTCTAGTTAAATATTTAAAGCTAAAAATTAGCAACTAATAAAAATAAGGCTTAAATTGGTTTTTAAAATTCCGATTCCTTTGTGCATACTCTTTGGCATTGAAACTCTTGCCTTGACTGTAATTAACGCATTATCTCGTAGTACACAAATTAAAAGCTTACCCAAACAAAAAGTCTACTGGAGCCAACCCTTTGACCATGTTCATAATGGAATTGGCTGCCCGCTGCAGGCGGACAAAATACATTTTAGATAAGGCCCAAATTTATTTATGACCAAAAACAAAAATAACACAAAAGAAGCTGAGGAAAAACAAACTTTTTCAGTAACGATATATAGATACTCTTGCCAAGGAACAGATTCTTTATAAAGTAATGATATCATCTAGTCTTCAGAATTTTATTGGAGCTGTTAGTGTTTTAAAGTTAAGATTACACAGGGATGAATCAATTTCCAGAAAATAAATGGACAAAATTAAAAATTGACCTATACATAATTTAATCTTCAAATAGCATTTAAAGAGTGACGGTGATTTTTAATAATTTTAGCAATCAAAGAAGCCTTTTACGTTATCATAGATCGCTCAATTTACTTTGCCACTTGTTATGGCCAAAACCTATAAAATTTATTTCCAAAGTTATAGGGCAACACTGTTTTGTTCTGCGTACTGCCCCAGTTCGTCCTTACAATCAAAAAAGTTCGAAACCATTTTTGGCTTCATCATTGTACTGACTCAAATGTTGATTTAATAAGGTTAAGGGCTACAATTTCTATAAAAATACAATAAGTACAAAATGTGTTTAAAACGTCATTAGTGTTTTAAATAATATCATAGTCTATCAATACGTAATGCACTTAAGACTCATTGTTTCCAGTACAATTTTCCAGTACTATTTTTTACCAATTTTTTTTACAATCTATCTAAAAACTATCAGTAAATTATTTAAACAATAACGGAAGCAGCTAGTTTCCATTTACACTAGTTGCTATATGCGAACTAGCAGATTTTAGAAGTATAAAGGAAAAAAATTCTGAATTTAAATCTAGATTAGCGTCACGAAATCTTTGAGTCTTCTATAGTTTTGACTATTTTCAAAAATATGAAGAAATGTTTTTGGTCTATAATAAGATATGAACCTCAGAAGATGTGTAAGATTTGATTTTTCTTAAGTCCAAACCAATCCTTCTTAAAGTAGCTACATCCAGTATGTTCCTTATTTGACGCCTCACCTGAAGAAAGTACCAAAAAATTTCTCAGTCAATCTGAAGTAATTATTTAAAAACTACCAAAAATTGTTTCAATCAAAAAATAGACTCCTAATTTAAGTACATGAAAACCTATTTTTTTGTTATTGTATGATTTCTTTAAAGGCACTTAAAAAAATAAGTAGAGTTTTCTCAATATAGCCTTATTATAAAAAAAAAAAAGCTTGTACACTCTGCTAATAGTATACGTAAGCACTATCTTTTAATCAGATCATTGGTTTTCCACCCCGGCTTTAGCTTTCCCAATGTTTTCTGTGATTTAAAGGGTTCTCTTCTTCTTTAATTAAACGCTCACGGTAATTAGGCACAGAGACAGCTTTCTCTCTCCTGCTCCTCCCCACTGCACTTCCAATAAATGAAACCCATTCTATAGACTACGCTAATCTGCGTTGTCATCAAGCACATCACAAATTGTCTGCTGCAAACCACATGGCTCATAAGGAATATTACTCTATGGTCTCGGGTCTTGTCTCTGGTCTTCATCTAACCGGTTTGTTGGTAGCATAACGGCGCGTGTCTTCAATTAATCATCGGCCCTTATACCCTTTACCTTGCCCCTGCCACCATCAGGCCATTCGATACAAGTTTGTGGCATTTGCCGCTTGATTTTCTAATTTGATTTTATTCAAGATGCTTGCACACAAGCCTAAAGGATTATGGCTCGAGTTCAATGAGTTCCGCTGGATAACCAGCTAATTATAACTACTAAGAGCCAAGTAAACATAAGCAAATTTTCGAAGTACTCTCGAGAAACTCACTTGGCGCTTGGGGTACGACTCTAAAGTTTGCTTTTGATTATTAAGTTTCCATTCAATTGGATTGCTTGACTGGATTTTAAAGATTTTCTAATATTAAGCCTGGCATTGACAACTGACACAATGACAGACGCATAACAGGCGCACTGTCAAATCCTTGGCAACTTTTTAGGGATCAATGAACTGGAGTATAAACGTAGAGAGTAGCAACCCCTGTTAACCAGTAATCATCAATTGAAATCAAAGCATAAGTAAAGACCGTCAGAAATTTGATATACCACCAAAGCAAAGCTGTCAAAATATCAAAATGTGGAGGTTGCTTATGGGAAAGAGATAGGGAGGAGTACTCCGTCAGGGCGTGCAAATGAAAAATCAATTGCGCTGTTGACTTTGGCTCAGAGATTTTTTTGGTTTTTATTTCAAGTTGTAGGTAGCTGACAAAACTTGACTAATGATAGGGGCTAGCGCTATGTCAGGGCCGTCAAAGGCAACCCTAATGACTTATTTATGATAATGATAAACATAATTGTTAAAGGGCCAAGATGAAAAGGGAGTGCAGCACATAGAGTGATAAGGAAAATGAACGGGTAATCAAATGATATGAAGGTTTAGCGGAAATTATTTAATTATGCGTAATTTAATCTAGTGGCATAATAAATATAAATAAAATTGCAATTAAAAGAATTCAAGTCAAAGATTTTCCGTTTAACATTTCATATGAACTTTATAACCCATAAATATGTTATCAGTCTTTTCTGGATTTCGATTCCTTTGTGTGTCACCGCATAATTTTTAGACAATTTTTCAAATTTTACACTTTTGCATTCATTTCAAACAATTTTGGATTTTTTCCAGTACAGCCGCCTTATGTAACACTAGCTTACAAATTCATGAGTCTTCGAGTGAACCTTCTTTTTTATTGGGTAATTTTTGGCTGAAAACACGTAAATAACACTCATTATTTATCTTAAGCATCGTTTTCAAGACTATTTCGAAAAACATTATTTGGAGCCCTTATTTCAGTTATTCGTCAATATCTCGTGAACAAATAGTTCCATAGCATCTACAGTTTTGAAATCTACAATATTTTAAAAATCTTAGACTCAAAATGTTTGTAAAAAATAAAATGGCGGACGTAAAGTCGGGCGCGGACGACTTTAGGATACCCTGTACCACTAGCTTGTAATAAAGTCCGATTTCTTCACAAAAAACCAAAAACAGAAGAATTTTTAAGCAAAAAATTTTTTTTTTGACCGATCATTGCTATGGGAGCTATATGATATAGTCAACCGATTTCAATAAAATTATACGCAATGTTTAAATACCTTAAAAAAGATCTGAATGCCAAATTTATTTCAAATATCTTTACAAACAAACAAAACACGTCGAATTTTGTATAAAAAACGTGTTTTTGGACCGATTGGTCCTATGGGAGCTATATGATCTAGTCAAACGATTTGGATTAAATTTAGTACAGTGCTTAGGAACTATAAAATACTCACGAATGTCAAATTTGGTCCCAATATCTTAACAAACAAACGCAACACAATAAATTTTGTTAAAAAATCGATTTTTTGGAAGATCGGACCTATGGGAGCTACATGATATAGTCAACCGATTTTGTTCAAATTTGGCACATTGCTTAAGTGGTCTAAAAATTTCCAAACGCCAAATCTGGTTACGATATCTTTATTAAAAAAAGAAATAAAGCGAATTTTTCTTTAAAAAAGTTATTTTGGCCGATCGGTCCTATGGGAGCTATATGATATAGTCAACCGATTTCAATCAAATTTGGGACAGTACTTGGGAACTACAAAAAACTTTCGAATACCAAATTTGGTTACGATATCTTCATAAACAAATGAATTATTCATCTAAAACGCTTTTTTTTTGTCGAGGTCGTCACAAACACCCCCATGGGAGCTATATAATTTATCCCCGATATCAAAAAAATAAAATAAACTTGCCTCCTATGGATTAATATGGGATCTAATGTGAAAGTTTGGTAACTCTAGCTCTTACCATTTTTGAGATCTAGGCGTTCACACGGACGGACAGACGGACAGACGGACATGGGTATATCGACTTCTCTATTCACCCTGATCATATTTTAGGTAACTTTGGGGTGTCTCCGACGTCTCCTTCTATATGTTACATACATTTTCAGCTTGCACAAACTTAATATACCCTTGGTACCATACGATACAGGGTATAAAAAGCGAACTCCGCTTGTCGCCCACTAGATTGCTAAACATGCTCACGCTTTCTGTGGATGTTGCAGGAATTCAGATG